>JAVTVY010023542.1:0-92509 GCA_036873755.1 Hanleya hanleyi
GGGATAGAGAACGCTATGCGGGACTTGACGAAAAAGGTCAACGAGCACACAGAATCGTTGAACTTCTATGGCGATGAGATACAAAAGCTAAAAACCGTCGCAATTCCAGAAACAAAAGAGGAATTACTAGCTCAAATACACGCCTTACAGGAAAAGGTAACATTATCTGAAGTTCATGACAGAAAACGTAATTTAAGAATTTACGCAATTCCGGTTGAGAGTGTCAAGGAAAACACCGAAATTTTTTCATAGATGACCTCAAACTGGATCGCGAGTATGTAAACAAAATGGTACTGGTGTCCTGCCACAGATTACCACTACGTCGTGGTTTGAAACCTAGAGAAGGAGACACAGATCCACCACCAGCGATTATAATTACTCTCCTAACAGATCAGGATAAAGATAAAGTCCTGTCGGAAATTTTTAATTTGCGCAAGACCCGGAAAACAGTTCGTACAGATTTACCGCCCAACCTGATGGCGATTAGGGGGAAAATGTCGGACACGGCATTTGGTCTACGGCAGTCACTCAAGTTTCAGACGAGAATCCGACGACAGGGCACTGAAATGATTTTGGAGACCAGAGAAGGGCCGAAGGATACGTGGGTTAGACATTCGTCCTGCAAACCGTGATCAGCTCGATCAAAACAAGCGTCATTCATTTGACATTGTGTTATTGACGGTGATAAACTGTGCCTATATGGAACTGTTCAATTCTACAGCACAAAATAGCATACCGCAGGTAACATAAAAGTGACTTTCAACTGCTCACAGGGCTATCGATAAACAAGGTACAGTTCAGTTTTACCTTTTCATGTTGTTGCTGAAATATATATTTTTCATGCCCTGTTAAATGATGAGTCCGGTAATGGTCAACTGAAACGATTTTGATATGAACAGGATAATGATTCTTGCAATGTGTCCAGATCTTCAGCCAGATAGAAAATCGAACTTTTTAAATGTATACATGTATTCTGTTGTACGATTCCCAAGTCATTACATGACGGAAGATCACTTGCCCAGCAAGGTTATTAGCACTGATAAGTATGCTATAGGCCAAACGCGCCAACTCAACTTGTGAAGAAGTACTGTACATTACATTTAAAGTATACTGACAAACTGATTAGATTGGCGGGCACCGACAATTCGACATGTTCGTAAGTTATTCTAGTAGAGGTTTGTAGACACTGTTAATGTCCAAACGCCCGTTAATGTCCAAATTGGGCATTAACACGCAACGAGTGCGTGTTAATGTCCCACGTAGGACAATAAGACGCCAGCATGAATGTTATCGTCCAAACTTTGGACATTAGCGGTCGATATGTATCACTTCGACTGTTATTGTCCTAAAACAGTCCCGCCTCTGTTCCAAAATTTCATTGAGACCATTTATTGAATTAGTGAAAAAACGAACTACGGACTATGAACTTTTAATGAGCAGAAGAAAGCATTGAAAAAACACCAAGACACAGCGAAATCGCTTTGCGAGACTACAACCTGTGTTAATACATCCATCTTGCACTACGAGGAATCGATATGACCACAGATATTGAATTAGTGAAAAAACGAACTACGGACTACGGAGTATGGACTGTTAATGAACACAAGAAAACATTTAAAAAACACCAAGACAGGGCGAAATCGCTTTGTGAGACTACAGCCCATGTTCATATATCCATCTTACACTGCGAGGAATCGATATGACCACAAGATATTGAATTAGTAAAAAAAACGAACTACGGACTATGGACTGTTAGGACATTAAGACGCAACTTGTACATATTGAAAAAAAATCAGTTGCAGGTCGACCGCTAATGTCCAAATTTGCCCTAGGACAATAAGAGGCGGTTAATGTCCAAACTTAGGACATTAACACGCACTCGCTGCGTGTTAATGTCCAATTTGGACATTAACGGGCGTTTGGACATTAACAGTGTCTACAGAGGTTCATAGTACAAGCTACCAAAGGAAATATTATCAAAGAGAAATATTGACTTTTATGTGACGGTACGTCTCTAGACCGACATCTAATGAATCTAACCTTCTTTGAAAGAATCGATGCTGAAATAATATATATATAGAGGTTAAATAAATATCATTGTGACTAGAGTGTCGGTTTGGACAGGTTTCGTTTGAATTGTCCGAATTCCAATGTCCCATGCCATGATAAAAATTGCAGATATCCAGTGTATTGTAAATAGTTACTGGTATGAATCCTCGCCTTGAATTCAATCCGTTAGAACATTTTGTTCAACCTGATGTACAGATCTAACCATCGGTCTAGGCGGTTTCTGTTCTAGTGTGAAAATACGTCAATGAATGTATATATATTTTTTGTCGTTATTCGAAGGGATAATACTTCTTACTACGTAAAGCTACACAGTGGAACACCTGAATATTAGCTCAACACATGGAATAATTGACACGTGAAAATCAGTCATTTTGATCAGATGTTCGGTTTATGCGGGATTTATCGGAATTGCTGAATTTTCGTTCTTGTCTATGCTCTAGTGTTCTATTTTTCGCTATGAAATGAGTCAGTACTTGACCGACATGAGTAAGTCCCGAATAATGCACACAACGAGTATGCTCAACCAGATAATGCAATTAGGCTGACTGTCGTTCAAGACAGGTTACAGTTAATTTGTTTTGGTCCCTCTCTGGACCGACATCTGATCATACATCATCTGAGACAATCGATGCGAAAATATACATGGTGGTCACACAAATATGATTATGACTGGAATGTCGGTTTAGACAGGGTTCCTTTGAACTGTCCGAATTTCAATGCTCCATGCCTTGATAAAAATTACATGCATTTTTACACCGCTCCTGTTTATGCTCTATATATTGCTATGAAATTAAGTCCCGAAAATAGCAATGCCCCACAATAATGAATGAGTATGCTCAACCTGGTGTTGCATTTAGACAGACTGTCGGTCATGGCAGGTTGCAGTTAATTTGTCCAAATGGACATATGTAGTATATGCAATAATATGTATTCTATGACCCATAATAATATTTTTAAAATCTATGTGTTCAACAAGCAGGTAAAACTAGTAGCAAATGTACTTAGATTTATTACGAAAACGTCCATGTGTACGAATGGTTCACGTTAATATTGTGTCAAGTATTGGACACATTTATGTCCGACATTTTGTACGTGGTAAACACTTTGTAGAATTTGCCTGTCATGTATATATGCAAATCGGTTCACGACGGCGCTGGCTAAATTATGTTGTTAATTGTAGGTTCGCACGACCTTTAATTTCGCTCGGATTTCTGGTTCCTGAGGTCAAACGTGTTCTGCCACGGTTGTACAACTAAAAATACCTATTCAAGATTTACATAACAACATATTAAGCTACCTCAACCGCGTAATCTGAATGCAATTACTTTCAAGGCACGTCTTTTTCCCTCTCGATCCGTTCCTGCTCTATTCAAAACGAATTGAAAATCTCGGGCCAGGTGCGTGAAATTCCCGAACCGTTTTATTTGGCCAGAGCGCAATGACACACGGTTTGTGCTCGCAGAGGTCGATCCGTGTCATTTGTTGGCACGAAAGTTATCGCCGTAGATTATAATGTTTCAAACCGGTTCTGAGTCAATTGACAGTGTGTCGCATTATAGACTTACTTCGCGGATTTGATTGGGAAAATATCTCAACGACTGTAATATAGGCACAGTATTTAAATAATCTATTATACCACAGCAGTTACTTCTGTCTTGTAGATGACTAAAGTATATAGTTTATTTTGTTTTCTTACTATATCTTTTAATCTGACAGAGCAGAAATGAGCCATTTATGGCATTTTCCAAAATCCACCCAGGATCATCGCTTTTCATCTTGTTGGTTCTGTATATTTTTTACATTAAAACATGCCTTAGTTTTACAGAATGTAGTTTTCTGCACATCTCGTTCATCACCTACATGTACCAAACGTATAACACGCAGAACATCAATAGCTTTATGTCATTCCTTGCATTTGTTTTTGTACATTTATCTAATTATGTATCATGCACTGTGATTCTAGGTCAGCCAGTCTATATTATTGCATTGCCTTATGGATAATAATATTAATACTGAGGATGTTCCACTCCCTAATTTATTCTCATTTCTTCCGTTTTTTGACGACGAAATTTTAACAGAAACTATTCCCGACATTCCTGTGCCTTCTCCGATGAATCTTGAATTTCTAGACAACATGTGTTTCAATCTGCTCGAATTAAATGACATCGATCACTGTAAAGCGTTAACTGATGATAACGATGTCGAAATAGCTCATTGGAATAATGTTAACCTATTACAATGAGGCAACTTTCCTCTCTGATACAAACATACCGCATGTTCAAAGTAATGAAACTTCATTGTCCTTTTTGCACTTAAATGCCAGAAGCCTTAAAAAGCATTTCTCAGAAATTACTGGTTTCATACATAATTTAAAATTCGAATTTTCTGTTCTGGGTTTTTCGGAAAGTTGGTTAAATCCTGCTACTGAGAAGTTATTTGACATACCTGGCTATATACCATTTCCATCATCAAGGGCAAAAAAGAGAGGGGGCGGATTAATTTTTTATGTCAATGAAAATATAAAAAGGTGTACAGTTCGAGAGGATCTTTCAAGCTTTAGTGACGATGGCGAGTATGAATCCCTCTTCCTGGAAATTACATTGAATAACAAAAAATACATAGTGGGATTATTTTGCCGACAACCTGGCAAAAACGTAAACATTTTTAATAACTATTTGCTCTCAGTCCTAAATTCACCTGATGTCCAAAAAAATAACTGTGTATTGATGGGAGACATCAACATAGATCTTTTTAAAACAGACAGACACCTACCATCCAAGGACTACTTTGAAACTTTGAAATCACACTACTTCTTTCCGTTGATCACAAAGCCAACAAGAGTCCGAGAACGAACAGCAACACTTATAGACCATACATTCACAAATTTCCACGAAGAAAACTTATTGTCAGGCATTTTTCTAACTGACATTACAGATCACTTCCCGATATTCCATATATTAAAAACAGTTCTAAGTTGTAAACCGGCCCAACAAAACATAACATACCGTAAAAACACCCCAGCGCAAAAAGACTTATTTCTACATAGAATTCGCGAAACAGACTGGAGCCACATTGATGAACATTGTAATGATCCTAATATTTTACTGAATGATTTCCTCTCTCAATCTAACCCCATTTATGATGAATGTTTCCCCTTGACCACTTTTACTATTTCGACAAACAAGATTATTAAACCTTGGATAACCTATGGAATTTTGAACTCTATACATGAAAAAAATAGACTTTACCGACTACACTTTATTACTCAAGATGGCACCATTCGCAAACAATATAGAGATTACAGAAACAAATTAAATCATACCATTCGAATTTCTAGAAAACAATATTTTGAACAAAAATTTAACGAAAGTAATCTGGATATTAGAGGAACATGGAAGGTATTAAACCAACTTATGAATAAAAACAAATCCAAGCAAACCCCGAATCATTTTATATAAATGGCGAGACGATAACAGACAACCAAACTATAGCTAACAAATTTAATGAATATTTTAGTACAGTTGCCTCGAATCTCGACAGTCAAATTCCAACATCATCGTCAAATTTCAATGATTATCTCGGTAACCCTGTTCCCAATAATTTTCAATTTGCACATGTAACCCCGGATGAGGTGAAACAAACAATACTAAATCTAAAATCTACATCGCCTGGTTTGGATGACATACGTATGTCTGTAATTAAAGTAGTCTCTGATCATATTTCTTCCCCATTATGTTCTATAATGAATGCATCATTTACAACAGGGATAGTACCTAACTTGTTAAACGAGCAAAAGTAACTCCTATTTTCAAATCTGATGATCCCTCAACTTTATCTAATTATAGACCTATATCTGTCCTACCGTGTTTCAGCAAAATACTTCAGAAACTTGCTGTCATTAAAATAACAGACTTTTTAGATGCAAATGGGACTATCTCCCGGAACCAATACGGTTTTCGAGCCAATCATTCGACTTCTCTAGCAGCGTGCTCCTTATATGCCACACTGATCTCTGCCAAAGAATCTAAACGCTATAGTATTGTTTCTTTTCTTGATCTATCCAAAGCATTTGACACTGTCAACCATAATATTTTACTATCGAAACTTGAACACTATGGCTTTCGCGGTCTGTCAAATACTTGGTTTAATAGCTATCTGTCGGATCGGTCACAAACTGTAGTTCACAACGGCACCTTATCTGAGCCAATGCCTGTAGCGTGTGGTGTTCCCCAAGGATCGATCTTAGGACTCGTCCTTTTTCTTCTCTATATTAATGATATAAGCAATGCAACAGATGTATTAAAAACTGTTTTGTTCGCTGATGACACCAGCGTTGTATTTTCATCCACAGATCTATCCGATGCTATTACTACCATGTCACAGGAACTTCAAAAGCTGCATACCTGATTTTGCTGCAATCGATTGTCATTAAATATAAAGAAAACGAAATATATGTTAATACAACCCAACGTACATAGACCAACAACGCTTATTCCCCCATTGTTTATTTGCGGAACAGAAATAGAGCGTGTTCACCAGTTTAAATTCTTAGGTATATATCTCAATGATCAGCTAAACTGGAAATCTCATATTAATTACATATCCAATAAGATATCACGGAACATAGGGATCATCAACCATATTAAAAATGTCATAAATAAAAGAACTTTATTTATTCTTTACTATTCAATGATATTACCTTATTTGTCGTATTGTAACGTGCTATGGGCGAACACATTCACTACTCATTTAAATTCTTTATTTTTGCTACAAAAACGCGCCATAAGAGTGATAACACTATCAGAAAGACGTGACCATACATTACCATTATTTACAGAATTTAGCATTTTGGAATTACATAAGCTGAACTTGTACTCCTGTCTATTAACCGTCCATAAATTTGTCCATCATCTAGACTCACTACCGTTAGATTTTCAGACATATTTCACAAAACAATCTGATGTACATCGATACAACACTAGGGGGCAGCTTTTCAATCTATATAGGCCAATCTATCGCTCAAATCTATCATTTTATTCTCTCAAAATTAAAGGACCACGGGAGTGGAACAAGTTGCCTCTATCCATTAAGAGTATCAACTCTATCTCATTATTTAAATCAAAACTAAAACAGCACCTCATTGAAAACTGACCTGCTTCACAGTTATTGCATGGATATTTATCTGGATATGCTATATTGCTTTTTTATTCCTCATCAAGAGTTGATGATCATTATATAAATGTTTTGTGTTTCTTCTGGGATAGAACAAGCCCCTTGGGGTTTTATTCCCGCCAAATTATATATAATCGGCACCATTTAAGAATATTTATTTATGACTTCGATTCTGAATGCCATTGATGTACATGTGCGATGCTAATATTGGTGAATAAATTCAATTCAAAAAAATTCAATTGTTGTATGTATAGTCCCTGTGTGACGTCATACCCAACAAATAGTAATAGTATCTTGTAAGTATTTGATGCAGCAATCAATGCTGAATAATATGTGACCAACATTATGAAGTTTGGATAATAATTATGGAAGATAAGACTTTTCTTGTAACCCTACCCCCTATTGTCACAACAATTGTACTTTTTAACATAGGGATAATTTCAAAGTGATTAATGAGGGGTAGTGAGTCCCAGTTTATCGACTGTTAACAAGTTGTTTCTTATTTGACATGTCCTAAAGTACATAAAAAACATAGTTTCGGTCTGTAGTGGGTGGGGGGGATGCAAGGTGACCCCTAGTAGCTCACGGACTAAACGACTCTACTTTGAGAAGTCTGCAAGAACTACTTGCACCATGGTGTCTATCAATGTTTATTTTCCTTGGGAAAGGGTATTTCTGTCGACGTGTCGAATAATATCGAGAACCTTGCCCTTGGCAGGATCTAACCGGTTGGCGACTGCTGTAGGCTCGACTGAGCAACATACTCTGCATGTACGCTAACGATTCAACCGTTAACAGTTCAACGGAGAAAGTCACACGCCACGAACAACTCATTAAAACGTGAAAAACTCGTAGCTTACGTTCGAATGGCGTAGCCCATAGAGCCAATTTGGATATTGCTATATACTTCAGAGGAAAAGGCAGGCTACCTGGGGTGGGAGATCATTTGTGAACGCGAAAAAAAGTCAAAAGATTTCTCAAGAGGTTTACTACTCAGTAACTATGGCGAGTTTGCTACCACGTATTCGAAAGCCCACTGATGCGTTTTGTAGCGCGTTTCCTTCTCACCAGTGACAATCCTCCATTGATAAATTGTGAACTGGCGTTTAGACGCTCGACACCAATTGGTTAGCCCGAATAATCATGAATCTCCGATAGAACTTAACCAATCAGACCAGTCATTTTCAGCGAAGATAAATGTTTCTGTTGACGCTGTGCATTATTAACCTAGTAATTACTAACAGAAAAATGCCATTAATTTGCACTTTAGGAACAGCGGATCTCATCTGTCTCGAGTACCAGGCGATGCCAGTTAGACTGAAGAGAGCCAATCCCTAGCTTCGTAGGCATTTGTTTGAAAGA
The DNA here is from genome assembly GCA_036873755.1 of Hanleya hanleyi. Classification (NCBI taxonomy): domain Eukaryota; kingdom Metazoa; phylum Mollusca; class Polyplacophora; order Lepidopleurida; family Hanleyidae; genus Hanleya; species Hanleya hanleyi. The sequence continues at coordinate 8,605 of JAVTVY010023542.1, forward strand.
AATGACGAGTCTTTTCATTTATGCTTTCATTATTTGTTTTTTTCTTTCGCACAGATCAAATATATCCGACTTTTCTGGTCAACTAATACAGTAGTTCAATACAGTTTGCATGAAACCAACAACGTTCTATGATATACTTGAGTCCGTCATTAACAATACTATTTCCTTCAAATTAAAGAATGACATTGACTCAATGAACATTGTTTTGGCAAAACTTTGAGAGAGAATGGTGTAAAACGAAAAATTGTTTGTTCTTTTACATTTTGTTTTGCTGTCGGCAAAAAAGGAAAAACGTTTTATTCAGCCTTAGATTGCTCATACAAGTGGTGCCTGGACTAGTAACCTTAGCCGTTGGGAATTGAGGCACCCATGTTCACAGGAACTAGCATCCAATAAATAAACAATACGGTGTTGCAATGCAAACTCCAGGACAACCAGTATCCTTTTTTTTTCTTTTGAGAAATTATTTATCAGATCGATATAAACTTGATCGATGTCGATGTTTTCAAAGATTATCCAGATCAAAAACATCAATATGTCGATAAGCTGCACGTAAGATATTGAATAATTTTGCTAATCATCTGGCGGGTATAAAAAAAGGTATGTCAAGAACGATTTTCAAGCAAACAATTAAAATTCCACATGATCTGGGTAAAGCAAAAGTGTTCTCAATTTGAACTAATCCCATAATAATGGAGGGCAGAGGATAATAAGGTGGGACCCAACAATGTATATAGAAAGCCATCTTTTCAGAAACGCGATCAAATATTTTACTATCGTTGCGGCCGCATTCCGCCATTTTGCCCGTGGCAAGCCGGGACTGATCCCATGATGGCGTCGGTTTTCAGGACAACGTCATGGCTAAAGCTTGACCCAGGGACGTTCCGACGGACATTTGACCTGCTCTGGGTCCGACTTTTAAGTCGAGCAAAAAAAACTGGCACAGAAAATTCCACGGAAGGTATTCCTTGAAGGCAATTGTTTTAGTCTCCACCAACTGAAGCATTTCAAGCTTGGAGTGTTTCAAGGAAGACTTTGTCGGACAAAATTTGAAGCTGAGCTGTGCACAAAAAGAGCGACCTCGTTATTTGCCAAGTAATTCAAGCTCGTAGACATTTTCAGGGATACACTTGAACAACTAAAATCAACAAGTCCATCAATGGATTAACTGGGTGCTTTTTCGCGCGAATAACCGGCGCGATCAACACGCGATGAACTGTAAACGTTGTCGCGTTTTTAGATCAGTATTCACTCATTTTCGCTCATCTAAAAACCTAACCCGGCGGTGCAATGGCGGCGTCCGGTACACGTCCTAGAGAGAAACATCCTCAAGTACATATTTTGATCGACTGTAGAGATTTTAAGATTGTAAAAGATTCTTTTTATTAAGCAGCTACTTTAAAAGATATTTTTAGTCTGGTAAAACAAGAAATCGGTTTGTTGTATAAATTTGAGTGTATGTACATGTTTTTGGTGTTGTGTGTTGATTACTTCTGGATTGCCCGGGTTATTTGTTGGAATACTTAGAATTTTGTTTGATCGTCGATATATAGCTGATATATAGCTGAGATATAGCTGAGATATTGCTGATATATAGCTGATATATAGCTGAGATATTGCTGATATATAGCTGATATATAGCTGAGATATTGCTGATATATAGCTGATATATAGCTGAGATATTGCTGATATATAGCTGATATATAGCTGAGATATTGCTGACCGCGACGTTAAACCTTAATTTTCACTCTCTCTCTCTCTCTGTTTCCTTTATTTCGCATTCTATCAACATCTTTTTTTATAATAACATTTGGAATACGAATGTTGATAATTATAAGCAAACTCAAAATTAACGTAAGTCCCCCTTCAAATATATCGTACTTTGTGTATAGAAAGTATAAACGAAAACAACACTCTGACAGGAAGGACAATTTCTGATAGAGAATCAGTCGTTCGTTCATACATCTCAACTGCAGTACACGAGATAAGGCTATACGGTCTGTTGAGTTATCAATAGCGTATTTGCATCAATAGAAGATTAAAGTTTCTGAATAGTTATTGTTCTGTTTTATTATTCTTTGACATATATCTGAAATATTAACTATCATACTGAAACACAGAACGTTCGTTGGAAATAGTGGCTAGCCATCTTTTATCAGTAACATCACACATACATAACTTCCTTTTCCCTGCTACAACCTGGTACAATAATAGAATATGTCAGTGATGAAACAGAAATTCATGTTAACTAAACGCGAAATAATTTCGTTAGAACGCTTCATGAAGTGTACAAACAAGGCAACCTTACACGATATTTCATTAAATATAATATGTCAATAACTTAGACTATCTTCTATGCCATCTGTAACTATCATTCGAGTCAAAACAACTATATTTATCTTAAATTGACCAGAAGGTGTATTTGCTTTGCGACTGATCAGAATAACACTATAGCCCTGTAATAAACCTCTGAATATGTCGTTGAGCAATGCGATTACGCATTCCGACATGAGGTCACCTGACATGATACTGATGGATGTTTTGCATACGCTGATCTGCGTAGAAATTGTGCCAATCTTTCGATGCTTGATTTCATTCGGTGTTTATCATTCATCATGCTGCCGTATCGTAGTAACGTCAGTCCGAGTACAGCTCTAATGGAGATCACGGTGGTTAACGGACCGTGGTCAGCGAGATGTCAGATTGTCGGTTACACTTGCGGATTGGGGTTGATTGACCGGTATCTCAGATGATCGATTTCTGTCCATGTACTTTCCGCTAGAATAGACAATAACTGCAGGCGTCCACCACGGGGGGTCATTACATGGATCAGCATGGACACCTATAATACTTCGGCATCTACTGAATAGCACGACGTGGCCTCAAGTGACAAATTGGTGGCTATAGAACGCACCGAGAGAAGTCAAGTAATGTCGAAACGGACACACCTTGAAAGATACCTAGGTTGCCACAGTTAGTAATACATTTTTGCTGGCTACGGAGAAAATCTAAGTATGTGAATTTATTCAGACGGGCATAACCCAGAAACAGCAGTTAGTTTTACTGGATTTGAAGAAAACAACCGATAGTTCACCTTGGGCAGCATATTCACAGCTATATCTCTAAAATAATTAATATGCTTACCCTCGTGTCGACTTCAGAGAGACTATTGCGATTTGACATTGTCAACTATCCTTTTTTGCACAGCCAGATCCCGGAAGGGCCCGCATATGGCGTACACATAACTTGTCTGGTAGAAATATTCGGATCTGGTGAAACATGACAACCTCTCAATTACAAGCGTCTAGTCGGTCATTCATTATCCAGCCGTCGTCCATTAAAGAATTTCCGCAACCATAATCCAAAGACCTAATTCATATGAGAGCATTAGCACCAACTTCAAAAAATAAATCATCGTATACATACAAATAGGATAGTTTCCTGGAAGATAGAATCGGTCAACAGTTTTCACTGATGCCGGCAAGACATCACGATGTTTAAAAAATATCAAATCTGTATCGCTGATCAGTATTCTTAATCCATACGTTTTTCGTTGAAGTCCTTATCTAGAGTAGCATATATCATCACGCCTTGATTGTCTCGAATCAGAGACTGGTTTGGCTTTCAAGTGAAATAAGTTAGGTTAATCTAAGAACAGGAACGGTACAGCCGTTGTTCTGAGAATAGACGCTTTTGTTTGTTGACCTTTAATTCAGTATATGTTTATGGAAGTTCAAATTCCCAAATAATCAGAAACTCGCAGTTATCGAACCGAAGACCTAAGTTTTCTAACATATATCTTAAGTTATCCAAGCGAAAACCATGATTATTGAATCGAGAATTGAAATTAACTGGTCGAAAACCTAGGTTATCTACTAAACAACCCCAAGTTTTTCTTTCCTCGACTTCAAGGTTCTATTTCAAGACACCGAAAATCACATTTGTCTGTAAGAATAGCTTAAGTTATCGAAGCGAGAGCCTGAGCTAACGGTTGAAAATCTAGGTTATCTAGCAGACAACCTCGAGTTTCTCTTTCAACTTCGAGTTAACTCACGGTGCCCGTATAAAAAAGTTGAGCTTAGGAGTCATGTTTCATTTTAAGACAATCGAAAACTCTAAAACTTAGTTTATCGATTGAAATGTGTCCAAAATAAACGAGAAACTCGAGGTTAAAACCGAAACTCGGGATTGTCTGCTTGATGACCTAGGTTTTCGACAGTTAACTTAAGTTATCAATTCGAAAAAAAGAATTGATAAGTTAAGTTCTCTTTCAGAAGTTTTCGTTCCGGTAACTGCGAGTTTCTGATTATTTGGACATTTGGCCTTCCATATATGTTGGGTCGGGTTCTCTTTTGTGGTATCAGTGCAGATCCAAACTCACAACTTAACCAAATGGAACATATTGATGTCAGATAAAACCATTTCTTGTAACAAATCCTTCTATAAAAGTACATTACTGCAGGATATTGGATATTAATTAGATGCGCCTTGTAGAATCTGGCTTATCAAAGGCTCAGATACTGGTGTTTCCAGTTTAATCGAGGAACACACTGTGTGATATATTGACGCGGGTATCAGGATCTCTTCTGCCTGACTAGCTACAGTTTCTGCATGGCCTGTGTATCACATGCACCGCGGTTATTAACCGGAGGCAAAGATATGAAACTGTTCGATTTACAAGAAAATTCATATGAAATTAAATTCCAAAAGATTGCAGCTGATCCGTACATAGACCGGAGAATAATTAGTTTTTGGTAATACACAGACGATGGAGTGCTATGCTATCAGCCGAATGATGACCATCGACGAACCTCCTGAGCTACTGCGGCATCATCTAAGAAGACAGTCGTTTTGATTCGCTAGGGGCGACACCTGACGTTCATTATTGGTACATGCGTAGAAACACCTCAGGCGTCACGAAACACAATCACCTTGCCAAGTTTCGCCATTCACTAATCTCAGACTAATTCCCCGAGAAATTGCTTTGCAATTATCCCCCCTTTCTCCCCTAAAGTGGAAATATCCAAGCTATAAATTACTTCGCTGCTTGCTGAATTTTTGGCGTACAAGTGGAGACATTTCTACAGGTTATTTCCTCGTTGACGTAAGCATCCATAGTCCGTGGTAAACAACCTAATATCAGTATAAAACATAATGGCCGAGAGACAATCCAATGAACAGTTTCCACCTGACGACCCGAGCTTCTAAATTACTATTACTTTACCGTTCATTATGTTTAATGGCTACCCAGATTAGCTTGCGTGGATGTATTTGACAAGAACAGAACACCATAGCTGACTATAACTGGTTCTTTTACTCTCTTTCCTATGGGAAACTTGATATTACCATACCAATGCACTATTCGTTGTTGATTGACCGGTTAGAACGACAAAGTACAGACGTGACTTAACCGACGTTTTTGGATTAAACAGACCTGAACAGTTTGAGTCAAATGTCTGTACCCAAAACATGTTTGGTCATGTTGACCAAATTCTTCTATGGGTAGGTACGCGATGGTTAACTGTCTTTGGGACATCGAACAAATCGGTCGACGCCGGAAATAATTATATAAATACACATTGGGTATGACCAATTATCGACAAACGATTACATTTTATATGGTGTTAAGTTGGTTAGATGAATGTGTTCCCAGTGTTCTTTATTAGTCAACGTCCTTCCTAAAACAACCAGTGAAGACAGCCGTGATGAGTCTTTGGAGATCATGGAATGTAATTGATCCTAACTCCCAAGCGCAATAACTCTGATGCATATTGTAATTGCTAACAATATAGAACAACCGGATGATATCAACTTTATACCTTAATACTGTAATATGTTCGTTAGCCTCCATAAACTTGATAACAATACTACATCATCAGGGAGAAAATATCGAAATATATTTTTGTTCGACCATCAGAGATTAAATCTAAACCATGTCACTGCTGAAGACAAATCTTAATATTAAACGCAATATTGGTATCCCTCAGAACACGGAAGTTTAGAGAGAATGAGAATCGGGATTTTCACTCAATGCAAACAAGTCTCTGTACGCAATCTGAATTAATCTAAAAAGAGTAGCTTGTCCGAAGAGTTGAACTGGAATGTCAACGATTGTTTGCGACATGGACGTTATGGATTGAGTACCAGAATATTTTCAAAGAGGTAGCTGCAGTTTAACGTTAAGGAGGTACCAGACACATTCAATTTTACGTATACTGCGCATGTTTCTGCTCATCTACCAAACTACATGGATATTTGAATGAAACTGAATGGGGAAAAGACAATATTAACTTTAAAGACAACTGTCGTAAGAGGATTTTAGAAAATGGATAATGTATTCTTCAATCTTTCACGGCATTTAGTCGACAACTTAGCGAAGAAACGCTGAGGACCTGACTTGGCGAAATGAGGGTAATGTTACTTTATGACCATGGTTGGCCATGTTGATATACTACTGTCTTGACAGAAAAGCCTGGTGACTCCCAATTACTTTTCGATGTTCCGATTTAGCACTGTCCTAGAAAAATATATAGAATTTCTTATTGAAATGTCATTTTAACTTCTTAGCAAATATGTGTTTTTTTCTATGAAAACACAGGCATTTTTCATGGAATTCCTATCCAATCCCATATATAAGAGTGGGGTTAAATAATTAAACGGAACATACAAAATCCTAGAGATAAATCATTTAATAGAACATAAAAATCCTAGAGATAAATCATTTAATAGAACATAAACATCCTGGGGATAAATCATTAAGTAGAACATACAACGTCCCAGATTATGCAAACCAGCTTAGCTTAGACATCAACATTCAAAATATAACTCTTGTCGAAATATAATAAAAAATGACATTTTTTCCCTATTGACAGTAGGTTCTAGACATCTGGGAAATATAAAAATGTCATTTTAATAATCTTTCGAGAAAAGGTAACATAGTCTCTCAAGATTCAAAATAAACGATAAAATTAAGGGCTCGCCTGTCTTTCTTTGCTTAATCTGGGATTTGGTATGATCTGCTATAAATATTTAATCCAACTTCAGTGGGATAGATATTCCATGAAAAAGCATTTACTTTCATACAAATGAATATTTGCTAAAAAGCTAAACTGTTATTTTTCTTTCCAAAATGCCTACATACATGTAGTTTTCTGAAAACAAAATGCTAAATTGGAAAATATACTGAAAATGAGGGTTCACCAAGCTTTTCTTCGAAGACAAATAGAATGCCAACATAGTCAGACATGGTTATGAAGCGAACGAAAGTATCCTGATTTTTCGAAGTTAGTTTACCAGCGTTGTATGGTTGCGGTTTAACTACCTTATGATTCGAGGAAAACATCACCCAATTCCAAAATCCGTTCACAAGTTATTTTTTCCTTAAAATTTAATAGTTACCTTTCCCATTCATTTTCATTTAAATATCACTATTTTGGAAGATGCACAGAAACATTAGCGCAGTGAATGTAATCTTGGATTTAATTAAAATTCCACCCTCTGGTGCCAAATGAAGAAATGTTATATTTTCATGAAAATGAAATGCCGAGTAACGATATTTTTTTCACTAAATAGCCAATGCTTTTCAATGGGGGAACCGGTTGAATCTATCATGCATAAACAGTCAGTGACCCAGAATTATTGTCACAAAGTACATGACTACATACCCAGTATAATAACACAAAATGACACAACGTGGCAATATGTGTCCGGATTTTTTTCTACTGTCAAAATTAAACATTTAAAATCTGCAGATATTGCCAATAATACGAACCGCGGTGGTGGTGGAAATGTATCAGCGGGGCTGATGTTCCAAATAATTATGCTATCTTTGTAAAACATTGTATTATAACGCTTAAAAAACATTGCTTAAGAAAGTGGAAACTGTTTCCAATAATATGCTACACTAGACGTGATAATACACGAAACAGGTAGTTCTGTCCTTTCTGCTTTGGCCGAATATTACTTCCACCTCGTTTCTATTTCCGCATGATTATCATCTTTCTGAGGTTAGCGTGATTACCATGAACCATGTGAATGGGGAACAGGCAATGCACTGCAGCCTGAACGAGAGCTCAATTGACACCATGGTATACGTTATTAAAACGAAATCTACCAATTCTTCGAGTTTTATTGAGTTGACGGTGATCAGTGACCCGTTGACTTTTTGATCTCGATGGTGGAACCTGACACATCGCTTCCGACTAATGGTTTTATTATCCCCAGTAGCCTTGACCCTTGAACTTTCGACCTCATTAAGATTCTTGTATGTGATTAACGTGAGATATTCCTCCATTTTGACCACAACCTAAATCCTTGGATTGGAGAACTAGCACAAGCAATGTTTTCAATAATTTCCTGTTTGGGAGGGGTGACGTTGAACTTTGACGTTTAATAATTTTATTATATACTTGGCGATGAGATAGTGAAAATTATCAATCGAATAAAAGCGATATTTTCATTATCAAATATATCATCACTGTGATGATATGACAAATGACGTCACAGGGCACAAATACATGTCACCGTGATCACAGTGATGAGGCAATTGACCGAACACCCACAAGGTTTATGCGAAAAAGAAAAAGAAAAACAAGCTAAATATTTGGGAAGGATTTGTATGTTATTATGCCTTATGATGACCAGATTTTGACAGGAACACAAATAGGCATAAAATGAACAAGAAATACCCGCAATGGCGATAATGGGACCGACTCGTCACGTACGCGTGCAGCTACACATGCACGATGTGACTGCAGTTCAACAGTGCAGGGCGAGGCTGTGCAGAGTGCAACACGAACTAGCGCGGAAAATAAAACACATTCCTCAGTTGAAGGTTCGAAATTGGGGTCATATCATGAAAATGTCGCACCAAAGTTGATGAGAAAACATGGAAAACAACTTAATTCAACGACAGTGAACTCTTGTCAGTGAGTATTCATTAAGAATCGGCAAAATCACAATGATAACTCCGCAGGATCTCACCACCGTCGAAGCTCCACTCAACAACAACCACGCACGACCGGTAAATCTAAATCTGGTTATAATTTATCGTAACCAACCGATTTTGCTAAATCAAAATATGGGTGGGGGGCGTTGGCTGACGGGTCGGCATGAAAATCGTTTATTTGAGATATATAAAGCTAATAAAATTCTTGAGATCTGCTGGATGTCATCGTTAAAAGTGCAGGATACTCGACTGAAAGCGCTTGCAGCACGTGCGATTTGTTGACAGCAAAGTAGTCCGTAAGTGACGTCACAGTGAAAATAACCAGTGTTTCAGTGTATCTTCAATCGAAAAAGCCAACAAAACCTCAATTATTTTAATGTTTTTAAAAAATCAGGATAAAGTAGTACAACAAAAGTATATAATAAAAAGAAAATCACCTGTTTCTTGACGAATACGATAAATATTTCATCTCGTGGGGTGAGAAAATTGGCATTTTCTCACCCCACTCGATGAAATATTTATGGTATTCGTCAAGAAACAGGTGATATCCTCTATATAATACCTGGCATATCTCTTCTCACTGATGTATCTACTCGAAATATCATTTTAATTTCGATGATTTCCTGATTTTTTATATCCACCCAATTATTTCAGATGTTCAGACCATAGTGACTTTGGCCTTTGACCTCAATGGTACCATATAGAAATTTGAGAGGAATCGATCATTTTGTAGAAAAGTTAAGTAACTAAATGGCGAAAGTCGCAAGGTGAATGTGCCAGCTAGAGACGTAGTCCAAAAACAATTCAGTGCACAATAAAATGATTTCAAATACACACATAAGTATCAATACATGCGTTAAGCTCGACATTCATTTCGCAGCCATCGCCCATACAATATTTCTTCGTCAATAATCAGAAACACCAAATACCGGTTTTGCACATTTTCACATCCCTTAATACCGGGACTCTTTTTCAGGTAATCAGTTGTGTCTTGCACTTTTACCCGCAGGATTGAAGATATACCAGCTCATCTCCCCCAACCTTCCGCCTTAGCTTCATGAACCATAAATTCTTTTGCCGATAAGTGTATTCTTAGAATAAGACTAAGTGAATGGAAATACCCGAGAAACATTTACTTCCCAACAAGTATCAATATTGCGGATAGAGAAACATTTTGTTATCGACAAATGCGCCTCAACCTCACCAATCCTTACTAAACGTTCTGCTCTATCACCAGAACGAAAATAAACAAAAAATGAGAGCTGAGGCTCCGCAACTTTGTGGATTATGATATTGCGGTCATTCAGAGGCTATTTGCATTACCCCCTCTCCCCCCGAGAAGAGGATAGTAGGTAATGTCAGGTTCCAGAAAAGTGATGTTTTCGTCATTTTCTTCAAAATTCCCGCTTTACTGCCAGGAAATCTGGGCAGAAACTGTTTTATTTCACACATCTCGGAGTCCATCTTGCTTTTGCTTAACATTTTCTGGTAGAGTTTCACTCAAGGGTATAGTGTGGTTGGTTTCATTCCCCTAGCTCAAGGGGTAAGAACATTATTTAAGGGGGGGGGGGGGCCGAAATGACCCCACAGACGCAGACAGGTCCCAAATAACGCAGGCCAGATAGGGTCAAGATACTCCGAACTTTCGAGTGTTATAGATAGTCACAGATGGCGTCTGACACCGAAGCATGTATCTTCTTCAGAAGATTAGAGTGAGTGAGTAGGACTTAACGTTGTTGAAAAAAAGTCAGTCATATCATGACGGTGCTCACATGCCGTGTTCAGCATCATGGCGAGGCTACAATTCCAATGGAATTGGTGTGATGACAACATTGGCGACTTCGGACAAGCAACTCGAGTTATCAAGAAACAAGGTAGTGTGTCAACGTGACTGAAAGTTATCGGAAAGTAAAGGATCAAATGTGAAGTTCAAAGAATCGATGGCTGAAGTGTGTCGAAAAGTGAAGTCGGCAGAGGCGGTGGCAGTAAATGATGACATTCAATTTGACAAGTCTCATTGTCGAATAGTTAAATTTCCTCTTCGCCACAGGTTTTGAAATTGGTTTGTGGAATGAAATATCAACTTTATTGGTAACCATACTATGAGCAATAGAGATGCAGTTGATGTTGGGGAATGTTCCTTAAGTCAGCGATTTCCGTGTCTTTCTCGTTTGCAGCAGAGTTCCGTCCTTTCACATTTAGTGTCAAGTTGCGTAAAAGAAGGACAATCTTCGTCATGCTCCTACTCACTCGAAGTCTTCCTTGAAGTTAACGTTTTGCCGCAAATGGGGATTACGGTCAGTGGTTCGGGAGAGGTAATAACTTTTAGATTTGCTCTGGTGTATACAACCAGAACCTTGTAATAACACAAGGCCTTGACGTTATTGTGTTTCCTTGTTCTAACAAGAAAATCGATCGACGAAGTTTGCCTTCGCGGGGTTAGCACCACATTCCTTTTTACTTAGCAACACAGCGACGGTTTGATTTAAATGGAGCTTTGGCTCGAGCATTTATTTCCTGCTCCTCGAAGCTCCTTAATTGTTTCGATTCTCCTTGAGACCACGAAGTATGATTGTTCGTATGTAATGTTCTTCTGGATTAGTGATTGAATTGTGGTTGACAGCCGCTAAACTTTCCAGAACTCTTTGAAATGAACAAACATGAAAATTGTAAGCACTGTTATATAATATGGAATAAAATGGGACCCAATCAAATCCATTAACATAGGATATTTTGCTCTTTTATAGCATCCGATTGTTTGCGATATCGATCACAAGTCGGGAAATGTCCGGAAGTTGTTGTTCGCTTGAAAAAATTCAATTTTTTCCAAATCCAAAAACTTACTGGCGTCCGCATTCTAGCCCATATTCAGTGGGAAATTATATAACTATTTACAATACATGAGAAGAGCTGCAGGTATGACACATCAGTTAGGGTGATTCCCCCTCTATGAACTAGTGAGCCGTTACGGTAATTTCCCCTCTATGAACCAGTGAGCCGTTACGGTGATTTCCCCTCTATGAACCAGTGAGCCGTTACGGTGATTTCCCCTCTATGAACCAGTGAGCCGTTACGGTGATTTCCCCTCTATGAACCAGTGAGCTGTTCCGGTGATTTCCCCATATGAACCAGTGAGCCGTTACGGTAATTTCCCCTCTATGAACCAGTGAGCCGTTACGGTGATTTCCCCTCTATGAACCAGTGAGCCGTTACGGTGATTTCCCCTCTATGAACCAGTGAGCCGTGACTTTGATTTCCCCTCTATGAACCAGTGAGCCGTTACGGTGATTTCCCCTCTATGAACCAGTGAGCCGTTACGGTGATTTCCCCTCTATGAACCAGTGAGCCGTTACGGTGATTTCCCCTCTATGAACCAGTGAGCCGTTACGGTGATTTCCCCTCTATGAACCAGTGAGCCGTTACGGTGATTTCCCCTCTATGAACCAGGGAGCCGTTACGGTGATTTCGCCTCTATGAACCAGTGAGCCGTTACGGTGATTTCCCCTCTATGAACCAGTGAGCTGTTCGATGAATCCCCCTCTATGAACCAGTGAGCCGTTACGAAGATTTCCCCTCTATGAATCAGTCAGGCGTTACTATGATTTCCCCTCCATGAATCAGTCAGCCGGTACGGTGATTTCTCCTCTATGAACCAGTGAGCCGTTACGGTGATTTACCTTCTACGAACCAGCGAGCCGTTCGATGAATTCCCTCTATGAACAAGTGAGCCGTTACGATGATTTCACCTCTATGAACCAGTGAGCCGTTACGATGATTTCCCCTCTATGAACCAGTGAGCCGTTACGGTGATTTCCCCTCTATGAACCATTGAGCCGTTACAGTGATTTCCCCTCTATGAATCAGTGAGCCGTTAAGGTGATTTCCCCTATATCAACCAGTGAGCCGTTACGGTGATTTCCCCTCAATGAATCAGTCAGGCGTTACTATGATTTCCCCTCCATGAATCAGTCAGCCGGTACGGTGATTTCTCCTCTGTGAACCAGTGAGCCGTTACGGTGATTTCCCCTCTATGAACCATTGAGCCGTTACAGTGATTTCCCCTCTATGAATCAGTGAGCCGTTAAGGTGATTTCCCTATATGAACCAGTGAGCCGTTACGGTGATTTCCCCTCTATGAATCAGTCAGGCGTTACTATGATTTCCCCTCCATGAATCAGTCAGCCGGTACGGTGATTTCTCCTCTGTGAACCAGTGAGCCGTTACGGTGATTTCCCCTCTATGAACCAGTGAGCCGTTATGGTGATTTCCCCTCTATGAACCAGTGAGCCGTTACGGTGATTTCCCCTCTATGAACCATTGAGCCACTACAGTGATTTCCCCTCTATGAATCAGTGAGCCGTTAAGGTGATTTCCCCTATATAAACCAGTGAGCCGTTACGGTGATTTCCCCTCAATGAATCAGTGAGCCGTTATGGTGATTTCCCCTCTATGAACCAGTGAGCCGTTACGGTGATTTCCCCTCTATGAACCACTGAGCCGTTACGGTGATTCCCCCTCTATGAACCAGTGAACCAATACGCCAATTTCCCCTCTATGAACCAGTGAGCCGTCACGGTGGTTTTCCCTCTACGAACCAGTGAGCCGTTACGGTGATTTCCCCTCTATGAACCAGTGAGCCGTTACGGTGATTTCCCCTCTATGAACCATTGAGCCGTTACGCTGATTCCCCCTCTATGAACCAGTGAACCAATACGGCAATTTCCCCTCTATGAACCAGTGAGCCGTCACGGTGGTTTTCCCTCTACGAACCAGTGAGCCGTTACGGTGATTTCCCCTCTATGAACCAGTGAGCCGTTACGGTGATTCCCCCTCTATGAACCAGTGGGCTGTAACGGTGATTTCCCCTCTATGAACCAGTGAGCTGTTACGGTGATTTCCCCTCTATGAACCAGTGAACCGTTACGGTGATTTTCCCTCTATGAACCAGTGAGCCGTTACGGTGATTCCCCCTCTATGAACCAGTGAGCCGTTACGGTGATTTCCCCTCTATGAACCAGTGAGCTGTTACGGTGATTTCCCCTCTATGAACCAGTGAGCCGTCACGGTGGTTTTCCCTCTACGAACCAGTGAGCCGTTACAGTGATTTCCCCTCTATGAACCAGTGAGCCGTTACGGTGATTTCCCCTCTATGAACCATTGAGCCGTTACGGTGATTCCCCCTCTATGAACCAGTGAACCAATACGGCAATTTCCCCTCTATGAACCAGTGAGCCGTCACGGTGGTTTTCCCTCTACGAACCAGTGAGCCGTTACGGTGATTTCCCCTCTATGAACCAGGGAGCCGTTACGGTGATTCCCCCTCTATGAACCAGTGGGCTGTAACGGTGATTTCCCTTCTATGAACCAGTGAGCTGTTACGGTGATTTCCCCTCTGAACCAGTGAACCGTTACGGTGATTTTCCCTCTATGAACCAGTGAGCCGTTACGGTGATTCCCCCTCTATGAACCAGTGAGCCGTTACGGTGATTTCCCCTCTATGAACCAGTGAGCTGTTACGGTGATTTCCCCTCTATGAACCAGTGAGCCGTTACGGTGATTTCCCCTCTGTGAACCAGTGAGCCGTCACGGTGGTTTTCCCTCTACGAACCAGTGAGCCGTTACGGTGATTTCCCCAGTCTATGAACCAGTGGGCTGTAACGGTGATTTCCTTCTGTGAACCAGTGAGCTGTTACGGTGATTTCCTCTGAACCAGTGAACCGTTACGGTGATTTTTCCCTCTACGAACCAGTGAGCCGTTACGGTGATTTCCCTCTATGAACCAGTGAGCCGTTACGGTGATTCCCCCTCTATGAACCAGTGGGCTGTAACGGTGATTTCCCCTCTATGAACCAGTGAGCTGTTACGGTGATTTCCCTATGAACCAGTGAACCGTTACGGTGATTTTCCCTCTATGAACCAGTGAGCCGTTACGGTGATTCCCCCTCTATGAACCAGTGAGCCGTTACGGTGATTTCCCCTCTATGAACCAGTGAGCTGTTACGATGATTTCCCCTCTATGAACCAGTGAGCCGTCACGGTGGTTTTCCCTCTACGAACCAGTGAGCCGTTACAGTGATTTCCCCTCTATGAACCAGTGAGCCGTTACGGTGATTTCCCCTCTATGAACCATTGAGCCGTTACGGTGATTCCCCCTCTATGAACCAGTGAACCAATACGGCAATTTCCCCTCTATGAACCAGTGAGCCGTCACGGTGGTTTTCCCTCTACGAACCAGTGAGCCGTTACGGTGATTTCCCCTCTATGAACCAGTGAGCCGTTACGGTGATTCCCCCTCTATGAACCAGTGGGCTGTAACGGTGATTTCCCTTCTATGAACCAGTGAGCTGTTACGGTGATTTCCCCTCTGAACCAGTGAACCGTTACGGTGATTTTCCCTCTATGAACCAGTGAGCCGTTACGGTGATTCCCCCTCTATGAACCAGTGAGCCGTTACGGTGATTTCCCCTCTATGAACCAGTGAGCTGTTACGGTGATTTCCCCTCTATGAACCAGTGAGCCGTTACGGTGATTTCCCCTCTGTGAACCAGTGAGCCGTTACGGTGATTTCCCCTCTATGAACCAGTGAGCCGTTAAGGTGATTTCCGCTCTATGAACCAGTGAGCCGTTACGGTGATTTCCCCTCTATGAACCAGGAAGCCGTTACAATGATTTCCCATCTATGAACCAGTGAGCCGTTGCGGTGATTTCGCCTCTATGAACCAGTGAGCCGTTACGGTGATTTCCCCTCTATGAACCAGTGAGCTGTTCGATGAATCTCCCTCTATGAACCAGTGAGCCGTTACGAAGATTTCACCTCTATGAATCAGTCAGGCGTTACTATGATTTCCCCTCCATGAATCAGTCAGCCGGTACGGTGATTTCTCCTCTATGAACCAGTGAGCCGTTACGGTGATTTACCTTCTACGAACCAGCGAGCCGTTCGATGAATTCCCCTCTATGAACCAGTGAGCCGTTACGATGATTTCACCTCTATGAACCAGTGAGCCGTTACGATGATTTCCCCTCTAGGAACCAGTGATCCGTTACGGTGATTTCCCCTCTATGAACCATTGAGCCGTTACAGTGATTTCCCCTCTATGAATCAGTGAGCCGTTAAGGTGATTTCCCCTATATGAACCAGTGAGCCGTTACGGTGATTTCCCCTCAATGAATCAGTGAGCCGTTATGGTGATTTTCCCTCTATGAACCAGTGAGCCGTTACGGTGATTTCCCCTCTATGAACCATTGAGCCATTACGGTGATTCCCCCTCTATGAACCAGTGAACCAATACGGCAATTTCCCCTCTATGAACCAGTGAGCCGTCCCGGTGGTTTTCCCTCTATGAACCAGTGAGCCGTTACGGTGATTTCCCCTCTATGAACCAGTGAGCCGTCACGGTGATTTCCCCTCTATGAACCAGTGAGCCGTTCGATGAATTCCCCTCAATGAACCAGTGAGCCGTTAAGAAGATTTCACCTTTATGAATCAGTCAGGCGTTACTATGATTTCCCCTCCATGAATCAGTCAGCCGGGACGGTGATTTCTCCTCTATGAACCAGTGAGCCGTTACGGTGATTTCCCCTCTATGAACCAGTGAGCCGTTACGGTGATTTCCCCTCTATGAACCAGTGAGCCGTTACGGTGATTTCCCCTCTGAACCAGTGAGCCGTTACGGTGATTTCCCCTCTATGAACCAGTGAGCCGTTACGGTGATTTCCCCTCTATGAACCAATGAGCCGTTACGGTGATTTCCCCTCTACGAACCCCCTCTATGAACCAGTGAGCCGTTACGGTGATTTCCCCTCTATGAACCAGTGAACCGTTACGGTGATTTCCCCTCTGTGAACCAGTGAGCCGTTACGGTGATTTCCCCTCTATGAACCAGTGAGCCGTTACGGTGATTTCCCCTCTATGAACCAGGCAGCCGTTACGGTGATTTCCCCTCTATGAACCAGTGAGCCGTTACGGTGATTTCCCCTCTATGAATCAGTGAGCCGTTACGGTGATTTCCTCTCTACGAACCAGTGAGCCGTTACGGTGATTTCCCCTCTATGAACCAGTGAGCCGTTACTGTGATTTCCCCTCTATGAACCAGTGAGCCGTTACGGTGATTTCCCCTCTATGAACCATTGAGCCGTTACAGTGATTTCCCCTCTATGAATCAGTGAGCCGTTAAGGTGATTTCCCCTATATGAACCAGTGAGCCGTTACGGTGATTTCCCCTCAATGAATCAGTGAGCCGTTATGGTGATTTTCCCTCTATGAACCAGTGAGCCGTTACGGTGATTTCCCCTCTATGAACCATTGAGCCGTTACGGTGATTCCCCCTCTATGAACCAGTGAACCAATACGGCAATTTCCCCTCTATGAACCAGTGAGCCGTCCCGGTGGTTTTCCCTCTATGAACCAGTGAGCCGTTACGGTGATTTCCCCTCTATGAACCAGTGATCCGTCACGGTGATTTCCCCTCTATGAACCAGTGAGCCGTTCGATGAATTCCCCTCAATGAACCAGTGAGCCGTTAAGAAGATTTCACCTCTATGAATCAGTTAGGCGTTACTATGATTTCCCCTCCATGAATCAGTCAACCGGTACGGTGATTTCTCCTCTATGAACCAGTGAGCCGGTACGGTGATTTCCCCTCTATGAACCATTGAGCCGTTACAGTGATTTCCCCTCTATGAATCAGTCAGGCGTTACTATGATTTCCCCTTCATGAATCAGTCAGCCGGTACGGTGATTTCTCCTCTGTGAACCAGTGAGCCGTTACGGTGATTTCTCCTCTATGAACCAGTGAGCCGTGACGGTGATTTCCCCTCTATGAACCAGTGAGCCGTTACGGTGATTTCCCCTCTATGAACCATTGAGCCACTACAGTGATTTCCCCTCTATGAATCAGTGAGCCGTTAAGGTGATTTCCCCTATATAAACCAGTGAGCCGTTACGGTGATTTCCCCTCAATGAATCAGTGAGCCGTTATGGTGATTTCCCCTCTATGAACCAGTGAACCGTTACGGTGATTTCCCCTCTATGAACCATTGAACCGTTACGGTGATTCCCCCTCTATGAACCAGTGAACCAATACGGCAATTTCCCCTCTATGAACCAGTGAGCCGTCACGGTGGTTTTCCCTCTACGAACCAGTGAGCCGTTACGGTGATTTCCCCTCTATGAACCAGTGAACCGTTACGGTGATTTTCCCTCTATGAACCAGTGAGCCGTTACGCTGATTCCCCCTCTATGAACCAGTGAGCCGTTACGGTGATTTCCCCTCTATGAACCAGTGAGCTGTTACGGTGTTTTCCCCTCTATGAACCAGTGAGCCGTTACGGTGATTTCCCCTCTATGAACCAGTGAGCCGTCACGGTGATTTCCCCTCTATGAACGAGTGAGCCGTTCGATGAATTCTCCTCTATGAACCAGTGAGCCGTTACGAAGATTTCACCTTTATGAATCAGTCAGGCGTTACTATGATTTCCCCTCCATGAATCAGTCAGCCGGTACGGTGATTTCTCCTCTATGAACCAGTGAGCCGTTCGATGAATTCCCCTCTATGAACCAGTGAGCCGTTACGATGATTTCACCTCTATGAACCAGTGAGCCGTTGCGATGATTTCCCCTCTATGAACCAGTGAGCCGTTACGGTAATTTCGCTTCTATGAACCAGTGAGCCGTTACAGTGATTTCCCCTCTATGAATCAGTGAGCCGTTAAGGTGATTTCTCCTCTGTGAACCAGTGAGCCGTTACGGTGATTTCCCCTCAATGAATCAGTGAGCCGTTATGGTGATGTTCCCTCTATGAACCACTGAGCCGTTACGGTGATTTCCCCTCTATGAACCATTGAGCCGTTACGGTGATTCCCCCTCTATGAACCAGTGAACCAATACGGCAATTTCCCCTCTATGAACCAGTGAGCCGTCACGGTGATTTTCCCTCTATGAACCAGTGAGCCGTTACGGTGATTTCCCCTCTATGAACCAGTGAACCGTTACGGTGATTCCCCATCTATGAACCAGTGAGCCGTTACGGTGATTCCCCCTCTATGAACAAGTGAGCCGTTACGGTGATTCCCCCTCTATGAACCAGTGAGCCGTTACGGTGATACCCCTCTATGAACCAGTGAGCTGTTACGGTGATTCCCCCTCTATGAACCAGTGAGCCGTTACGGTGATTTACCCCACTTCCCTCTATGAACCAGTGAGCCGTCACGGTGATTTTCCTCTATGAACCAGTGAGCCGTTACGGTGATTTCCTCTATGAACCAGTGAGCTGAACCAGTGAGCCGTTACGGTGATTCCCCCTCTATGAACCAGTGAGCCGTTACGGTGATTCCTCCTCTATGAACCAGTGAGCCGTTACGGTGATTCCCCCTCTATGAACCAGTGAGCCGTTACGGTGATTCCCCCTCTATGAACCAGTGAGCCGCATGGTGATTTCCTCTATGAACCAGTGAGCCGTTACGGTGATTCCCCCTCTATGAACCAGTGAGCCGTTTCCCCATGAACCAGCGAGCCGTTACGGTAATTCCCCCTCTATGAACCAGTGAGCTGTTACGGTGATTCCCCCTCTATGAACCAGTGAGCCGTTGTGTGCTATCAAGCTTCAGATCCGACATAAAATATTCAGCTGTTTCATAATTGATTTCCGAGTCAATAATCCAAAAATCTATTTCGTATGACCAGTGTGTATAAAACAAAACAATTCTATAACACTTGTGTCAATAGCATCGAGCTAACCGTGCAATTATTACACGATTTACCACGGTTATGTGAAATGTACATGTATCAAGTGCAAGTGTTCATTAGGAGATTCCATTTCACAAGTTGGATGACGAAAAGGACGTCTGCTTTCATACAAGTAACAATCGAATAAAACAAACAAATAAATTACAAGATGAAATTTCTTTCTCGTGTGTAACTGTTGTTTCCATCGGGAGACTGAGTAACAAAGCGACACAAATAAGCATATATCCACGTAATTTCTCAACAGCTGACTCAGCTGACAAAATCACTCCCCATTTGAGAGACCACATAAACTGGTCCACTGATATTGTCAACCGAGACGGGAGCATCGTCCCAACATCAGTGTACGGGGGTTTTTTGCAAAAAAAGGGGAGAAAGGTTGTCAAAGTTTAAAATATGTTTTCAACCTTTCATTGTCATCTTTGTTGATAATCAATTTGAGTCGTGCAATGGAATAGAAATAATGTTTTCATAGGCGTGCTGAATCGCTATTTTAAGGCGTGCTGAATCGCTATAAATTTTAAGGTGCGGGCTTCGCCCTTGCCCTAAAATATAAACTTTCCCACACTAACCGTCTATGAAAACACTATTTCTTAAATAAACGCAACATATAAAAGCGGTGGAAAAAGATGCCGGCGTACTGACAAGAAGTTATATGATCCCATGGGCCAATATTCTGACTACATAATCTAAATACATGACAAGAACCAAAAATGATCAGCTACGCTTTTATTGTAGACATTCATACTGCAGCTAGCACCGACTTGAGCGGTATTCTATGCAAGTATCCGATATACTATGGTTTCATATACTATATGTATATTGGATGATCATTCAGGTCTACGTTGTGTAACGTGACGGAAATCGAAGAAGGCGTAACTTGAGAATGACTGGTTAGCCACTTCAAGATATCAACATGTCATATCATTTTGGGTGAACATCACTCTTGTAACCGGATGAATTTCCAATCCGCTCCTAATATAGCTTATGGATGGGATTCGTTATACGCTATTCTGTATAAATGTTATCTTCCTAGGTGATACATAAGCCGAAGCGAAGAGGAGCGAGATATAAAATGCGATTTATTCTTGAATCCTTAGTCGATCGGATACATATCAAAAGGAATAGCGTTAGTGGTTGGTGATTATGGATGACAGGTCTTAAAATGTTTTTTTTTCAAACACCCAAGGAAACCCACAGGGATCGAAGCTGTCAGACTGACAATCTAAGACTTTCAGTGATGTAAGTGTATCGGACACATATGGAAAATGTGATACGATGTTATGAAAAAAAATAACGAATTAGTCTTTGATATATTTCTATCCCCAAATTGTATTTCGTTGGTTGTTATACCAGGTTCATTTGTCTGAAATACAGAACAGATTTTTCTCTCTTCCAATGTATCTTCGACGGAGCAGGGAGGGGAGGGGCATATAATCCAAGTTACTGGGGTTTAATAATCCCAGTCCTCGCTTACATATATTGAATGTCCCACTTGAATCGGTCTTTAGTATGATTAACAAATGGTAAGCTACTTTGGAATCCTATATGTTCATTGACAATCTCGATTGGAATTTGGTCACGTCCCGACCAGGTCATAAGGTCAAATTATATAAGTGGTGGAAAATACTGTGAATCAGAGCCTGTGACAATGTTGTTGAAAATCCGGGACAATAATAGTGTCTAAATTATATTCCGAATGTTACCGAAACCAAGAAGTTCTTTCTGACCTCTCAAGGAAATTTTGTTGTTATACATGTAGAAACAACAATGCACCAAGGGATATCTTCCAGGTTTGAAGCAAACTATTGGTCAATTCAAATATTCGAACCAGAAATCCTTGAGTTTCATTGGCCTGAACTGGAAGAAACCCCCCTCACCGCTGACGTCTGTGAGACATCGCGAGTTTCAATGCAACAACCGCCTCTAAGTCTGTGTTAAACCACTAAGCCACCAAGCTGATAGCAGAGCATGGAAGAAAGTCGAATTATTTTAACAGAGATAATTCCATATTTGGTTTGTGTGTTGGGTATCGGCTTTCATTAGTCACTCATCCTTTATGTGTAATTCCCAGTCCCAAGTTTGAAGATTATATCAATTCTGGTATAATTCATACCACTTATGAGATAAACTGTATGAGTGTACACATTCATTGGTCAAAATAGATACAAATTGATAAGAGACATCCAGAATAACAATAGCATAGTTCATGTCTATTTTCAGTTTCGAGTCTGTACAGCAACAGACTGTTAATCAGACACGATTTTAATACACTTATAGTATCAACATTTCTGCACGATTGACACCTGTCCCAGAAGTTTGATTGATGAGCAAGGATATCGTCTGCAAACCATTTCATCAGAACTTCTGAGGCTAATCTGACCTTCATATGATATGCATCATGCAGCAGCGTTAATATTTCGTTTAGCTCTGTCCATGAATCTAAGATGTGGCTAATTATACAGGGCATGTACATGCAACTGTCTGCAAACCACAACACCTTCATCCAATTGGAGTTTCGTAAAGTGCAGCTTTATTGCAAATTCTTTATCCACGTATTGAAAATAAAAAGCTCTGGAAAATTATATAAATCTAGCTCTCTTAAAATGAAGATTGACAATGTCTGATCCTTCAGGTCATTGGTGCGATATTTGTAGTAAGCGGCAGCGACGTTAATTAACTATTAAATTTGGACGAGAAATCCTACACAAACTGGAAAGCTTAATAGATTGCAGTTTGCTGCATATCACGAATTCCACTGAATCTGCAAATGCGAATAATGTTTTGATCTATAAAACTAATGTGCAGTTGTTTAATGCGGATACTAGATGGCTGACAGCATTATAAGCGTTGTGCTGAGCTTTGTGTATGTATAGTAGTGCGATTGTGTATTCACACTATGGATTCGCGGTTATTAAATCGCGTGAACGGTGTAAAGCCTTCGTTGGCATTTTCGACTCAAATCGCGAGTGTCATTGTATTTTATAATATGATTATTTCGTATGTTATCACTTGACTCCATCAGACATTGAAAGTGTGAATTTAAATTTGAGTTCCGCATAACCCGGAGCTAGGGACCGTATGAACCCATGTACTTCAAGATCCTCATGGTGCTCTTTTAAACAGACACAATCAAAGCGTGACTGTGATACATCATTCTCTAGATGACGACTTTACAACGAATATCATATGGATTAAGAATACTGATCAGCGATACGGATTTGATATTTTTGGAACATCATGATGTCTTGCCGGCATCATTGAAAACTGTTGACCGCTTCTCACTTGCGGGAAATTAGACAATGTTTATGTATAATATGATTGTCTTTTTGAATTTGGTGCTAATGCTGTTTTTAGGACTATGGAATAGGGTTTTGGATTATGGACGCCGATATTCTTTAATGGACGACGGCTGAATTATGAATGACGTACGAATGTAATGTAAATGGATCATGATTTCGCCTTTCCAGGGGTACCCTAATACAAAATCGTCCAATATGTTAGGAAACACCAATTCAGTACGTTCCATACAGAAAAATATTGATTATTTGTCTCATGTGCGTCAATACTTTTCTGTCTCCCAGGAAGAAATATTGAAATTTATCATCAGATTGTCGCATATACACAAGCTTTATGCTGCGGAGAACCAGTTTCTTATCGATTAATTCATTTCACCAGGGACGAATACATTGGAAGATAAGAATATACATGTTTACAATGGAACGGTTACGTTTGGTTCATGCTGAACTTGAAGAGATTTAGATATTCTGTTTCATATATTGTCGGGGAACAATGTGTCTGGGATAATCTACAAACCCCTTTTAAATGTTCTAGGAGAAGCACTCGCAAATAGTGAAGTTTATGAGTAATATTTTCTTGCCCTCTAATGGGCGTTTGAATTAGAGAAGGCAAACTCTAGATCTGTGATTCTAGATGCTCATCTAGACTCCACAATGCTCATCCATTAACATCAGATGAGTTGTTTGAGCTGATATGTCATCCCAGCTCCCGAGCTGGCGTATCTCAGTCCGCTGAAGCCGGTGCTAGGAGCCGTGTGGATACTTCATAGTCTTCACATGAACAGCTGCAATAAAAGCGCGACTGAGATACTAAGGCTACGTCCGAGAATCCACCGTATTTTCGGGTATGAATGTTAGGTGCCGAGGGATGCTTTTCTGTAGAGTGATATGGTTACTTTTTAGTCGCCAGACGTCGTCAATTTTCCCCACCTCTTACATATCGCTCCAATCTATAACACGAACAATCTCGAATACAAAAGCCACGGGTCCTGTCGATCCTTTTGTAACGAGGTTGTAATACGAGAAACGATAGGACGTCATGACAACAGAGCAATAAATTGAACATGGAGTTTGACGGCATGACCGACCACCCTTGTCAGTGTGATATGTTCTATTTACATATCTACTCTGAGGGTGACATTGTAACATTATATACATTATAGATAGCGTAATGTCTTCTGTTGAATGCATGATACTTTCGCCATATACTACTGTTGCAGACAGGGGCAAATCTTTGTGATGAACATTTTATTTGTACTAGGTTGTGTTCATCTAAATATTTGTTTATGTCTAAGGGATTTGATGCCGATGGTGATGTCCACATGAACAGCTACAATAAAAGCGTGGCTGGAAAATCCCATCATAGGGATCACTTTGTGATGTTTTTAGAAAAAAACAGTCAGTGTATTTGTGTCTATGACTTACTGTCAGCACATCGGCATCTTTTTCTACCGCCCTTTTAAAATTGCATTTAATTATATATATATATGTGTTGATTATCGACGCGGGAATTTTTCATGCACGAAGGTTCTCTAATGAATGTTCGATCTGACGCCTACATCATACAATCAGCATATATAAGCTATATGAGATCTAACATTCCATAAATCTGTCAAGTATTTATGTGATGAGGTAATTCCGTATGAATGTGTAATTAGAGTCTTTGATGGGCCTAGCTGGATATTCATTCGGATCATTTGAGAGATGTTGACAGCGATATGTAATACCATTTCTTTGTGTTGGTGCACTCACAACCGACACGTAATCTTGGATATCTATCTTAGATAAAAAAATCTGTTGACGTCTTCACTCTTACGGAAACTAGCCCTGTTCATATTCTATTTAATATTTATTATTGTTTATGCCTGTTTGAATTTTATCACTACATATAATTATTGGGTCAGCACTTTTCATAGACAAATGATGGCGTAGTGAATGTGCGATGTGATACTGGCGTGAAACACAGGCTTCCAGGTCGGGTCACCATTGGCTGCTTCCGAACTATAATATGGTTGTGTTGGTTTTAACACAGCTCACTTGGCAAATCTGAGTGATCAGTGTACGCTGGGTGCATCATTGAGATATTGTACCCTACAGTATAAATCTGTAGCTACATATGAAGGCTGGTAAAGAGCAGATCCAGAACATAAAGCGGATAGAGGAGACTAAACCCCGAGTGGACAGGTTTAGCTATGTAGATCTGAGCAGGAAGGCATCAGTCTGAGACAATACATTCATGAGGAAACCATTATTTTGAATAATTACGTTAGCTCGTCTGTGTTCTGCATGTGCAAAACCGGTGAACTAGAGGCGATCGACATATCTATGCTCGTCTAATGTAATTTGTTCTTTGATATATCACCCGATGAGATGCATGTCAATGGAAATAGCATTATTGAAGACGTAGACGATCATGTATTTCGACTGGGTACTCCTTCTCGGTCAGAAACTGCGAAAACACATAGATAGAACCCTTCGAACTGACTATCGAAACATTGCACAGCTGTCTTGTGTGCGGCATACATATGGAAAATGGAAAATGTCGCAAGTCCGAAAATGTAATCAATTACAGTTTGTGACAGGTAATATATTTCTCTCCGAAAATTGTATTTAGTTGGTATTCATATCCTTGCACATCCATCTATTTCTCACAAACTGGGGTCAAACAGATTGAACAACAAAATCTTCTAACTCCTCTCAGTGTGTCTTCCATGACAGACATCATAATTAGCCAATGTTGAGCTACGTGTTTGCCATATCTGTCTTCTTGGGGGAACATAATTTATTGGATAAAGGATTCATGCCAACATTATTGCAGATGTTATTCGGTCACGCAAAGATCAGGCCATAAGGTCAAAAGTGGAAGAAGTCGTTTAATCAAAGTATGTCGCGAAGAGGTTATCATACATCCATGACTATACAAGTTTGTAATTTACATTTGAATGAGTGCGAATTGCCGAGTTATGGAAGTAAATAGCCGCTTCTCTGGACACACCACTGTGTAAGAGGTTCTTCTTGGTCTCCGAAATAAATCCCCAAAAGTTGCTCAAGAAAATAGGTATACTGCAGCAAGTACGACTGGAAATACGTACATTAATGCATAATGGACTGCACCGACAAGCTTCTAAAGTCAAGTCATTTTATGAGAAAGGATTCCGTCCTTGATTTATATGCTGAAATTAGACGTTCATAGGTCACACCTTTAAACAACGCTTCAGATACAACTGATCCCATCGATGAGGTAAATCAAATAGCCAGCATTTGATAGTATAGTTCTCATATTGAATATAAGTTCACTGTATATATTATACATACATTCTAAACGAACTGATTAAAAGCAAGGAGATATCCGATGAAGAAATGCAAAATCTTCATGAAAACAGTAGTTTAGGTTACCACAACTGCATACAAGACAGATCATATCAACACTGATGTGCAATTTTCACCGGGTTCGCTCGTCCAGGAAGTTTGATTAATAAACACACGGTTTGCTACAGCAGCTTATTCGGATTAGCTGTACCCAAACTCAATAGATAACGTGTGGAATTTCGTGATAAACATTCATCTGGATTCACGATGTTTATACCATGTCCGGTATCGATTCTGATTTAATGAAACTTGCCAAATCTATTGGATCACAGGATCACAAGCGTCTAGTCCGTCATTCAATATTTATCAGTCGCTCATTAAAGAATTGCCGCATCCAAAATCCAAAGAAATATTCCATATAACAGCATTAGCAGTAAATAAGAAAAAAGTATACATAAACATAGGTTATTTTCCTGTATTGGGAGAAGCGGTCAATAGTTTCCAATTATGCCGGCGAGACATGATGTTCCAAAAACATCAAATCCGTATTGCTGATCTGTGTTCTTTATCCATATGATTTTTGTTGTAAAGTCGTTATCTAGAGAATGATGTATCTCAGCCACGATTTGATTGAGACTGTTCATATTAACACCATGAGGAGCCACATATACTACCAGATCAACTGATAACTCCAGTCTTCCTGATCAAGAAATCCTGTGTTTACTTCTTCAATACTCGGGCTATTTTGGCTCGTGTTGTAAATGTAAGTGTTGTTGGGTAATTAAGCTTAACCCTTTCTATCTCAAATATGCCATCTCCCATCAAAATGATATTTCATCCGAATCTAAATGGGAATATGGTGATATCCGAGGTGTCATATTGAGATATATTTGAATTCTATTCCGGAAATCCACACTCAAAAACGACCATTTGAAACGTCCGTCGCGGCTAATTGACGTCACTTTCACGGTGACATTTGTGACATACAACTGCAGTTCATTCCTTTTCTGGAACACGGTTGATCATGCAGATATAAACGATGCAGATCTTTGGTGTAATCTTTGGAACCTAGTAAGATATTCGAGACTAGAATTGCTGGTGTCAAACCTTTCTTAGCGTTTTCAATAATTTTATCACACATTTGTGCTACATGTATTCTCGCATTCGTTTCAGTCATATCACTTATGCAAAAGTTCATTTTCTATAAAATGACACTTTCAAATGTGTCTGTGTCCAGGGGTCGTTGGATCATTTAATTGCTATATTAGAGTGCACAAGTATTTGGATGTTACGTTGTAAATATGTCACAATTCCATCATTCCATGTGTGCATAAAATCGCTAATTATGGTAGCGCACATCAATTCACAGTAAGTGGATATGAATATATGTATGGTGCTGAGGTCTTTGGTCCGTCTTAGGATCATTTATCCTCCTGTATAATCAGCGTATTCATTTCCGCGTTTTGTGTCTTTAACTTTTGTCGTTACACGGATTCTCGAACCTAGTGATACTCAATCGCCCCGGCAAGAGCGCATTCGATACTGGACTACTCAAATGGCTTGGTTTCACACAAGAAACATGACCCAGTTGTATACAAAACGAGATTATCGTTGTAATTCATCCACTGCTTTCACCACCGACGACTATTTATATGGAGTTACTATCGGTTTGTCGACCCTGTGGAAGATCGGCCTTCTTGGCCGAACAGGTCATCGACTAAAAATAAAGTTTATTATTATTTATTATTATTAAAGAAGGAAAAGAAAAACAAGATAATGTTCAGCACATTTTTTTTCAATTTAAAGTCAAAAGACATTGGACAGTATCGGCCTGAAGCATGTTGTTCGATAGCTCAATTATGCAATATTCTAAAACAATCCAATGTAATTTCAAAGTAACATTATATTATAGGACTGTACGAATGGAGGGGATTCTCCGTATAACTACGTTCACTTCTGCCTTGCGACATCTATTGCTTAATGCAATTTGTGGTTGGGAATATGTCGTATCAGGAGGGATTACCAGATGAGATCAATATCTAGGGGAATATCATTATTCAAGACAGAGATGGTCAAGGATGACAACACGTATATGTAAGCGATCTGTTTTACCAAAACCCGTTGATAAATGCTGTGATTGTAGCTCTCAAACTGCCAAACGAATCCTTCCGTAGATGTGAGTGTAGGAGCCGTCCTGCAAAAATAAACGAAGAGACTGTGACAGGTCATATATTTTCATCCCAAAATTGGATTTAGTTGGTATTCATACCATTTCCAGATCCATACATTCACCAGTAATTGGTCTCAAGCTTGGAGAGGCTATGTTGAATAAATGATTGCTATCACTTTCACTGTACCATCCACGAAACACAGAGATGTAAAATTCAACCGGTTTTCTAGGTAATAACCCCACTCATCGCTTTGAAGTTCCAGACACGCCAATGGAATTGACGGTTAACCTTTTTAGCTAATGTTAAGCTACTTCGGGTTCTGATAGCTGGCTGTGTCCGTTCCCTGATGACCCCCAAGCTGTTCTCTGGCGACCCGATATCTGGTTATATCTATTCATGGGCTACTCATCAAGTTGTTCACTGGTTATCAATTCACTGGCGACCTCAAAGTTGTTCGCTGGCGACCCAATAACTTGTTCACTGGACATCGGTTCACTGGCGACCCGTCAAGTTGTTTTGAAACTTTACCACTCTTTTGGTTATAAAAGTCAAGATATAGCGCCTAGGTTCACTGACAATCACAATTGTTTGAAAACGCGTAAGAAGTCTATGAATCACCCGTTGATCGACTTGAACTTCCTAGATACCCCAATTGGTTTTGAAAGCTGCAGTAGCGCTTGCTGCTATCCTCTTCTCCGTGTTACTTGCATTGTAAATAAAATCTTTCAGTGATTGGAAAGACGGCGCTCTACTCTCAGTTTGGTGAGAACTAAGTTTTAACACAATCGATTAAATTCATCGTACATTGTTTCGATAACCAGACCTGGGCGCTCAGTCCCTTGGGATATCCGCAATTCCAAGATAGGTGAATTATGGTTTTTGTTTGTTTCTCACTTATGAGACTGAGATTTTCCCCATTTATAGTTTCTAGCACAAGGTGGCCGTTTTTGTATTGAAATAATTGAAGCTTTGTTTCAGGGGATATAGTCAATGTATTTTGATAGATAAATTTCCAATCAAGGTTTCCATATTATGTTTATATTATGGGCTGGCACTTGTACATTTTTAACAGCGATCAACACATCTATTTTTTTTTGCGGCGAGCATACGTGATTCTTGCTTTTGCCTATAACCTGTTTCTCTTATAATAGTCGGCAATGAGTTTTTGGTTCGATTTGCGATGCAGAAAGACTATGATTCGTAGTCAGCATACAGGAGACATATACATGTTGGGCGCCAAGTTTCCAAAGATCAATTTTTTTTAGGACATCACTCCCTGTTTTTGAAGTCTAAGAGTGACACTGCGGCGGAAGCATGATTTGAAGACCTGACAAGAAATACAACCAGATTATCTCAAATGTTTTACAGTTTTCGACTTGGAACATATCGGATCCTGGAGATTTTCTTGGAATATAGTTTGACATAAAAAAACATTCATTTCATTCAATATTTCCCCTGAGTTTGTTGCCATATCCATACTGTTTTGGTAATGAATTTCCTTTCCCCAGTTTCGTACCATGATTTCATAAATACGATATTTTTGTTTCCACTTTTTAGCCCACAGTCCGATTGGGCTCAGGGGTATTGTTGTCCATCAGTCCTCTTTTCTCCCGGACTCCATATCTTGAGAACTACTGAAAGCCGGCCAACGAAACTTCTGTCTTATACAGAATGTAATTTGTAGATGCGCCTTTTGTATGTTTCATTGGTCAGGTTCTCGTCTGTCTGTGTGTCAGTCCACTTTTCTGTCCATTTGTATCATGGTTCAATTCCAACATTATCTATTATGGGCCTTCTTGTGGTAAGTTTCTAAATTCTTTTGGTGGTCAAATCATTTACATAATTCTTTCCCTGTATTCAAAAATAGTTTCTTTCCATTCTACTTCCAAAATATTTATGGAATTTTGCAAGCGTTTTCCCTGATCTACATACATCTTCATATTACATGCACCAAGACTTTTTCAGCAGGGTAATGGACAAGGGGAGATAACCACATAGAGAATTTAGCTGTAATGTGCTGGAAAACGTTTAAATCTACAGTTTAAATATCCACAAACTTTTTCGTTTGTGAATTACCATTTACCTAGTTGACCTTGGTTATGCTTCAGTTGTAATTTGTGAAATTTCCACTCCTTGGAAACACTTATAAATTGTATTTTGGTATCCATTTGTGTCACTATCAGCAGGTCACATTACAGATCTAAGTTTATAATACACAGAGGCTTTATTTTTGAATGATACACTAAATAAAGCTCATGTTTACTTGCTATATCCTCTGAATAAATGTATGAACCAACTTTAAGATGTATTAGGTGTGCATGAAAATAATGTATCCACTACTACTTTGATAATGAAAGTAATTGTATCACAACAACAACAACAACAACAACAACAACAAAATGTGACCTCGCCAACCGATAGATGAAAGCTTTTTCTATGAAAATGATGAACAATATGAGAACAGTACAGCATTCCTTTTGGGATTTGAAAAACCCCAATGAGCAAAAGCCCCATCCGACATTCAGTTTCAGGCCAGGGCAATGAAATCACAAATTTACATATTTTTCCTACAGATAGGTGGATACTTTGTCACTTTTTATACCTCTATACATAGTAGGGGTATTCCAATTGTCTGTCTCCGTGTGTTAGTGCATCCATCCGTTCGTCTGTCTGTCCGTTTGAAATTCGTTCCTGGGCAATAACTTGAGAACCGCTGTTTAGATTCTTCTCACATTTGGTATGCATATACTATGACATAAGGTGTCACCTGGGATGGCATTTCGACTACTTTCGCCAACAGGTGGCCCCACCTGGTGGTAAAATCCTATATACATTTTCGGGCATTAACTTGAGTACCTCTTATTGGATTCTTTTCAAATTTGGTATGTATATATCATGCCATGAGATATCGCTTGGGATTGTGTTTTGCCCGCTTGCTTGCCTAGAGGTGGTGCCACCTGGTGGCAAAATCTGCTTCTGGGGAATAATTTGAATTACTCACCTTCGTAAATTTGGTATGAATATACCATGGCATGTCGCTGGGGATTGCGTTTCACACACTTTCGCCAACAGGTGCCACCTGGTGGCAAAATTCGAAATTCATTTTCAGGCGATATGAGAACCGCTCATCAATTTCCCCCCCCTTTGGATAGTGTTTCGTCCACTCGCTCTTACAGGTGGCACCACCTGATGGCAAAATCTAAATCTGGTTTCCGGACAATAACCTGAGAACTGCTCATCACATTCTTCTCAAATTTGGTATGCAGATACCATGTCGTGAGATGTCGATTGTGATTGCGTGTCGCACACTTGCGCTTACATGTCATGCCACATGGTGGCAAAATCTAAATTTGGTTTCCGGGCAATAATTTAGGATTCCTTGTCAAATTTGGTATGCAGATGCCATGTTGTGGCACCAAACGCTATATAGACGATCTTCTCGCTGTGGATAATCGCTATATAAATGACGCAGTGAAGGATATATATCCACCTTCACTGGATTTGAAGGAAACTACAGATAGCCCTACATGCACATCTTATTTAGATCTCTATCTCTATAAAAATGAAGCGGGCATTCTCTCTCGTCGATTTTATGACAAAAGAGATGAT
Organism: Hanleya hanleyi; assembly: GCA_036873755.1. NCBI lineage: Eukaryota > Metazoa > Mollusca > Polyplacophora > Lepidopleurida > Hanleyidae > Hanleya > Hanleya hanleyi. Next base: position 40,684 of record JAVTVY010023542.1, read on the forward strand.
TACAAATTCGACATCGTAAACTATCCCTTTCTGGATAGTAATATTCCAGTGGGACCTGCATATGGCGTATACATATCTCGCTTAGTAGCATTTGCTAGATCCTGTGTTAGATGTGATGATTTTAATCAACGTCACAAAACATTGTTGCAGAAACTTATAAAACAGGGCTATTCCACCAAGCGCCTCCACTCAAAGTTTCTCAAATTTGGTGATACATATCGCATGCTGATAGCAAAATAGGAACGTAGCGTGCAAGATCTATGGCGCTACGTTTCGTAACTTGTGTCTAATTCCGCTTAACCCTGGGCTAGGGGCCGTATGAACCCATGTACTTCAAGATCCTCATGGTACTCATATGAACAGTCACAATCAAAGCGTGACTGAGATACATCTTTTTTTTTTAGATGACGACTCTATAACGAATATTATGGATTAGAATACTGATCAGCGATACGGATTTTATATTTTTGGAACATCATGATGTCTTGCCGGCATCATTGAAAACTGTTGACCGCTTCTCTCTTGCAGGAAACAAGCCTATGTTTATGTATACTATGATAGTCTTTTTGAATTTGGTGCTAATACTGTTATGTGGAAAATGGAATAGGTCTTTGGATTATGGACGCGGATATTCTCTAATGGACGACGGCTGGATTATGAATGACGGACTAGACGCTTGTAATTGAGTTTGTATTCTGAATGCAATAACTTTCTCTATGCCTCCAAACTCCTACATTAATTAAAACATCTTGGTCTGGGCTGTCAAGGGGCTGAGGGGTTGTAGCACCCCTGGTGCCTCATATCAATAATTGCATTCTGTAGGGACTGCTATTCCTTATTCCCAAGTTTAGTGTTTCTGCTTCGATGCTCTCTCCCTAATTTTCTTTTCTTTTTTTGCAATTGAGAAAGGTATTATGTGGTATATTTTCATCAGCTCGATGTTCATTCAGGCTGAGAGAAAGCTAGTTTGGTTGTGTGATATCTCCAGATATGTGGTGTTTGTTGATGGTATCGATGTTTACCAAATCGAGATATTGTGGGTCAATCTGTGTATTCAACCTCCAGTATATCCTGTACCATTTTCTACGGCTTCAGTGGTACTAATAATACTCCAATAAAAATATAGTACCTCAAAGTATAAATAAATGTACACTTTCACTTTCGTCTGCCAAATTATACGCTTATAGATCGATAGGAAAGATTACAATGAAGAAGGCTCGGTCCATGTCGATTTTTCTTTTCGTGTCTACCACGACAGTGTGTTACCAATCATGATATGGAGACATGTCAGATAGTCATAATATCTACTTTTCTGTGTGCTTAGTATTGAGTGGCCTTGTCTCAATAGATTGATTAATGAACGCGGTGGTCGTCTGCAAACCGTTTCAGCTCAACGTCTGACGCTAATCTGACCTTTGACCGTATGCATTGTGTACCAGCTTATATGGTTTCACTATGTCCCGGACTCCTAGATAACGTGTGGAAATTATTGATAAGCATTCCTCTGGATTGAATCTGTTTATGTGACTGTCATGTACATGTACCAAAGATTATTGGCATGTACATGTACTATTGATTAGGAATGATAGTGGTTGATACAGTCCGATTAAATGAAACTCTTGACAGATAATTTGTCAGTTCTATCGGATAACAGGGGCAATACAAAGTGCCAAGCTAAATAAAGAGCGAACTGACTGACTATCTAACTAACTAAATAAAAAAATAAATTACTCGAAATAGCTTTCTAATAGAGAAATTTAGTGTCAATTTCCTCAATACGTATCCCATTGTTACTTGGACTGTCCTGTAGACGTTGTTTGGGAGATCAGGCTAGGCATGATGCTGGGTCGACATCGGGCCTTACAGACTAGTCTTTTGTGTTAAATGCCGTCATTTTCATCTGACGACGATACAGCTCACCAATCCACAGTGCACGAGTTGTCACAGCGACACAGCTCACCAATTACCAATATGCGAGTTGTCAGAGTATTTTCATCATAGCTCCCTAGATTTGTATCTAATACCGCTTATGCCGGTGCTAGAGGCCGTGTGGTCATGTAATCCAAGTTGCCACATGAACAGGTACAATAAAAGCGTACCTGAGATATAACACATATCACGAATCGTTAGATTCTTGGTATGTGCTTTAGAATAGGTTAACCAGAAGACTACTGTGAAGTCATGTGACTCTGTCAGTATGTCGGCACCTCTTCCCACTTCCCTTATATGTGTTGTAATTGTGAAGGTGTAGTACGACTGTGAACAGTGTGGAATTCAACAGCGGCATTACATTGACTTGATGTCATCTTGATGAGAGCATCACGAACGTATTTCATTAATAATTTGTGTTATCTTTGAATTCGTTTCACTAAAATATGTCTTTTAGCTTAAAAAAAACCCCCAAACTTTCAATGTAAATTCATTACTCAGTCCCAATCTCACATAAAAGCATATCCTAAAAACGCTGGGTACATATATTTAAGGACATTTCACGTAAAGAACGTCATCATGCCTTGCTGACATCATTGAGAACTGTTGTTGTAGGAAATCATGTCAATTGTAGGAAACCATGATGTGTTTTTATTATATTATATATAGTGGTGATAACTGTCATACGAAATAGGTCTTTCGATTATTGATACGGAAATTCATTTATGGACAACGGCTGAATAGTGAATGTCGGACTTAGCGCTTGCTGGAGGTAATCTTAGTCTGTAGGCTATCCCTACATCTAAGAAATGGAACTTGTATCAGTTTGGGTAAGTCCGCGGGAGTTTCGCACATCAAAGGAATCCGTCGTTGGTCGAAATTTCGTTTATATTGATTAGCTAGTATTTTCGGTCACTCCAAGACCAGGGGTCACTGCAGGTAACACGCTTATACCGAAAGTCCGGGTGGATCGCCCCGGTATATTTGGATCTGGGCTAATTAGACAGCATAGCGGGCGTCTGATTCTACATTCAATACTCTACCGTCGTTCACAAAAGAATTTCCGCGCCAATATTCCTTTTTCGATGAAAGCATCAATTCTAATAAATCATTCAGGTTTGAAAGTAGACGTAGTGTGTATATTCCCTAATATCAGCATGATTATGAAGTAATTTGTTTGATCAGACGAGGATTAAAATATTCCGATGATTGTGTATGTGCTGTCAAAAACATCGCAAGGACATCAATTTAAAACGTGACAAAGAAGTTATTTGTGGATGGGTACGGCGCTATTCTTATTGACTTTCAGATAGAGTAACACTATGCCCCCAGTCTAATCATTCTAAGCGTTATTTATTTCCGTGCTCTCTGTCTTTAACCTTTTGTCTTCACACTGAAACTCGAATCGAGTGATATTCAATCATTCTAGCCATAGCGCACTCCAGATGGGAATACTTGAAGGGCTTGGTCTCACGCAAGAAACGGCCCCCTGTTGTATACAAAACGAGATTATCGTTGCTGAAGAGTAATATGTCATAACACTGCTGTCAAAACTGACAGCTATTTACATAGAGTTCACATCAGTTACAAAAGAATATTGGAGGAAAGGCGGCCACTTAACAAGCTAATATTTGAGACTGGATCGAACGTTTTGCGTTTTGTCGCGTTCAGTGGTACACGGCTTTTATATTGACTACGCATAATCATACACGAGAGACCGAGACAGAAGCTCTTCACATGCAATAACTTTAATGTAGCCAGGAGTCCATTTTCAGCGGGGCATGACGTTTGATATTTCAGAAGTATTCAGCAATCTTTTGTCAGCATGGAGTTTGCAGTAAAGCACATTACATCCCTGAACCGTTTTCGTACATCAATATCGGTGACGTTTGCTTGATACGTCGTTAGAACCTCCTCACACCCCATTATTGCATGTTATCTCTTATAGCCAGGCTTTTTGTTTATCCCGATAGCCTTTTCCGGACGTATGATTCCGCCCTTGCGCCTTCATGCAGCAGTACTAACGGCTTTCGACTTTATCTTGATTTTCATAGTAATCTAATATTCAAAAAAACTAAAAATTGAACTATATAGATAGAAAATGTTAACAGATACCTCCAGTATTATTAAATAAATATTTTAGGCCGAAATAGAAGGTAATATGTCGTTGCTGGTCATCGCGCACCCCTTCTAGCAAGAACTTCCTGACCAAGCCGAGGATCATCCACATCGATTTGGTTTGCACAAAAAGCTGATACATGTGACACAGAAAATAGATACCTGTCGAAATACTGGGGGCATTGAAGTTCAAAGACAATACCGACATCCCTTCCTACTAACAGATTTTGTGAACCGTTTAAGGTGGATTGGCACGGTTATACATAGAGATATCAGAGAAAAAGGAAATACAAATCGATGGTCGGTGATTACCTGATAATATAAAGCCCCAACAATACACAAATAATAGGGAAATGGAAAATTAACCATATATTTTAAAATATTTTTCGATAGAATTGACACTAATTCTACATAATTTGCAAATAACCGTCAGCTGCTATGTTCCAATTAAATACAGATTAAAAACGTGAGTCACCGGGGTACTTACAGTGAGCAAACTATCGATTTTTTAAAATTAATTCCTGTTGATGGTACTGTTTTGGCAATACAGGTGTACTTTCAATACACCAAAGGTTGAATTTTTTATGTCAAAATAAATTCCAAGAATTATGGACAACGGTGGACTTGGTCAGTCTCGACCTAAAGACTTAGTTATTCAGACTAGAACTCTCCTCAAATCGAAGCTCTACTAAGAAACAATAAAGTTCACGTTACCGTATCACTTTTTCGAATGGGTTTCGATCAGAAACGTTTTGAATATTTGCGAGGACATTTTGTCAAAATATTGTCAACCTCGGAAAGGGACCGTCGCTTGGTGGCACTCGAGAGTAAGACAAAGAAATAAAAAAGTTATAATTGCCCTTCTTCAGTGGCAAGTACTGAGCCTTAAAATGGACATACAATTCATTATTTTCATTAATTCGTGCACACGAGATAATTGGTAAGTCGTGAGCACAGGATAACTGTTAACCCTACCTGGCCTGGTGGGGGAGGCGGGGGGGCAAAATGGCCCTTTCCCTACTAAACTTTCTGCGCTATCTTCGGGGCGACAAAAAATGGAGAGCTGAAACTCCTTGACTTGTTAGTTTATCACCCCCAAGCAGATGATCATGGTGAATTCAAGATGGCGGCCACGTGGAGTATCAGAAAAGTGATGTTTTTGTCATATTTCTTCAAAATTTATTTCCGCGATGAATAGTGGACAAAAACTATTTTATTTCACATCACATTATTATTTACTAATTTACATGCAGTTTTTGCTGAGAAATTGCATAAATAAGAAATTCAAAAAATCCGACCGAAAAATCGACCAAAAAATGCCGTTTTAAAAATGACGTCACTGTGACGTCATCAAAGCGGCCATCTTGGATTTTTTTTTACATTTTCTGTTAGAACTTGACCCACGGGTATAGTGTAGTAAGTTTCAGTCCTCTAGCTCAAGAGATAAGAAAAATAATCGGGGGGCGGGCGCCCCCCCCCCCCCCAGGCCAGGACAGGCCCCCAAAAGCCCAGGCCAGATAGGGTCAAGTAGTGCGCACGAGATAATACGAAGAGTCTATTGGCTGACTGGCTATCTCGTGATCACGACTTAATCAAAAAACTAAATTGAGGGTCCCTTGTACGGTTCCGTAGGCAAGCAATATTTGGTAGACTTTTAAGGTAAAAACTTCACAACAGAAACGTATTTGAATTGTATAAAGCATTCGTATAAAACATGGAATATAGATTTCTTTGACAGAAGAATTACATTCTGGCAATTTCAGAGAAACGTCTCCATAGGTATTATTCCTTTTGTACATATATATACACGGTGTTCGCGCTGAAAATACCAATATCACGAAGAACTTCAGAAATGCATTTATATGACGATCAGAGTTGTCTGCCCTCAATGACGCTACGACTATCAGATCTGTGTTGTGCTGATGATCCGAGACAACTTGACAAACTCCAGTTTGCTCTTTCTTGTTCACTCGTCTTTTGTTTGCTATATAACATGCTCACGATTTTGCACGTTGGTCTTTCTTTTTCTCATCAATCTTCTCTCCGAATAAAAATCGCTCGTCTAAATTTCTCGAGTTTTCAATTGTAGGCCTAACGTTGTCGGCTCGGTCAGTTTTTCTTCAGATTATTTTGTTTATTTCGGATTTCGGAGCAGAAGCCATTGTACAGTTATATTTTTTAAGTTTTCATTAACATGTATGCCAGGGAAGGTATATTATAAAAACGCTCGTAATTACCGTTTTCTCAGTGAAATTCTAACTGTTCTTCCTCTACGACGACATCAACTTTTTCTTGCTTTGTTCTTCTCATGATTAACATACTATTTATTGAAAATTTGACTATTGGTTGTGCTGAAAGTAATTCCGTTTTATTGAACTCTATGAAACCACCAACTCGCACTATTACATACGCTCTAATCCCTCAACCACTTCATCTTGAAACCCTTGACAATTTTACTTTCTCATTAGCATTAATAACACACTGTCTAATCGGCAGAAGGAGACAAACGTTTTAATTCAGTTTATCTTGGTTAGTAAAAGTACGCAATCTGGCTTTCCACTCAGTGGAAGTTGAAGCGACCGAATAGCTCAGCGCTATTCCCTCCATTGCTTGCGAATGAAGCCCGCGATAATTTTATAATTATCATTCTGAGAATCGCGGGCCGAATTCCACACTGGACTAATGCAGCCAGCTCTAGAATCAGTGCTTCACCGAAGAATTGTTATCCTAAAATTTAGTTTGATTTGGGAATAGCTCACCAAGTTGATAAAGTTACTTTGGGATGAGGTAGTCTTAAACTGAACAATATATCTTACTAAATCAAGGGCAATGTGTTAGACATGAGAAATATAAATATATCTCTTGTCAGTTAAATGGATGAAAAGTTTTGACCGCCGTTTTTTTTCTTTGAAGAACAGGCAGGACACAGGCCAGCATACGAGTTACAAATGGCGACACGAAGTGTTTCATTAAGCCGCGAAGGGTTAAGTCCCTTGAATAAAATATATACAAGGACATCCATATTCGAATGGCATGGTTGCCTGCTGATCAGAACAACTTCGCCAGCCTGGCACTATGGATATTAATTCCTCAAGTCTAATAATATCCAGTATCCATTAATTTATTTTGCCAAGCGGAACTAACTCAATTCCTGTCTCATATTAAATATGCTTGTAAATAAGTCAGCTGCACCTATGTTCACCAAATTCCAATGATACTAAAAGACAGAATGGCGTTAATGGCGTTATGTCTTCGTCAATGACTAGTAGTCTCTCATTTGAAGAAATTCGAGCTACAGATCCAACACTCAGTAGACAACTGTCGTCCGTAAATAATTTCTGCGACTATAATTTAAATTCACGGCTGTTATTTACACAGCGATATTAGCACCAAAGCTCAAGCATGCGTTACATAAAACGATAAATTAAGCTGTCATCAATTTTCAATGATGCTTGTAAGGCGTTTTCTAGAGTATATTCTCGCTCAGGCTCGATACTGTTCATAATATATGTTGTATTAGTCGTAAGGACTTCCGAGTCATGTTCAAATACCTGAATGGAATTAAAATATAAGCAGCGTTGGGAAAGTCTTTTGACCTCGCCTTGAAATTGCTGGTTCATGGAGATATTACATTAAATAATGTCTTAACGACGACTGCCCCTGTGTAAACTAGATACAGTAGAGCGAATACGATCGATGTATTCCATTTGCATGTGGAGTGAAGTACACATTCATTATTTCTAATATAATAATCCAAGTAATCTAATGTAACAAGGTATCTAAGGATTTATTAAGTTATTCTAAATTATATTCCCTTTGTGGAAATGAGGACGGAACGCAATACCAAGCGACGTCTTCTGGCAAGATATCTACATACCAAATTTTGAACAACCCATTAAATCATTCTAAATTTCGGGTCCGGAATCGATGGTCCACCTATGGGCATATGCGGATAGGACGCGATTCCAGGTGACATATTGTGGCATGATATAAGCATACCAAATTTGGACAAAATTCGTTATGTCGTTCTGTTTTTGCCTTTCGAAAACACATGTCTAAATTTAGCCTCCAGGAGGCACCACCCATGAGTGTTTATGGATGAAACAGAAAATATTCAGCAACTTCTTGTGGCAAGATATTCACACACTACATTTGGAAATATCCCGTTAGGTAGTTCTAATTATATCACCCTAAAACGAAATTTTTAGATAATCCTTTATGTTGTTGTTAGTTTACTCTCCGAAAACAAAACTTTAAGATTGACCTCCGGGTGGCATCATGAGTGTATTTTTCTGAGACGGAATGTCAGGCAACATATGTTGGCAAGATATCGAAAACCAACTTCGTAAAAAATCCACACTGTCTATTGCTTTTGTTTTGGAAACGAAAGTTTAAATATGCCCAGGTAGCGCCAGCTGTGCGCATTCCATGTGGATGGAATGTGAACCCTAGCGACATCTTATGGTGTGATATATGGACACCAAATTTGGAAAGAATTTTCATTCTAATTTCATTGTCCGAAAACGAAATTCCATTTGGCCCTTAAAGTGGCACCACATATGGGTGTGAATGTAATCCTATGATACATCTTTTGGCAAGACATCCACATACCAAATTTGGAAAAGAATCCGTCCAGTCGTTCTGATTTTATTGTCTGGAAACATAATTTACAGTTGGACCGATGTGGTGTCACCTTTGGGCAGATGTGGCAGGAATCCCAAGCGACATGCATTTATAATAGCATGATATCCATATAGCAAATTTGAAGAGAATCCATGTATTGCTTTTGTTTTGGAAACGAAATTTCAAATATGCCCAGGTAGCGCCAGCTGTATGCATTCCATGTGGATGGAATGTGAACCCTAGCGACATCTTATGGTGTGATATATGGACACCAAATTTGGAAAGAATTTTCGTTCTAATTTCATTGTCCGAAAACGAAATTTCATTTGGCCCTTAAAGTGGCACCACATATGGGTGTGAAATTAATCCTATGAGACATCTTTTGGCAAGACATCCGCATACCAAATTTGGAAAAGAATCCGTCCAGTCGTTCTGATTTTATTGTCTGGAAACATAATTTACAGTTGGACCGATGTGGCGCCACCTTTGGGCAGATGTGGCAGGAATCCCAAGCGACATACATTTATAATAGCATGATATCCATGTAGCAAATTTGAATAGAATCCATGTAGTCATTCTGGTTGTATTGCGAAGAAAAAGAAATTTAATTTAACGCTCATGTTGTGTCAGATATAGAAATATGTGGATGAAATGCAATCGCAAAAATCATCTCGAGGGATGCCAGTCATATACCAAATTTGGAAAGAATATATTAGATAGTTCGGATTTTATTGCCAAAAACAATTGTATTAGGTCAAACAGGATAGGCCCCAAAAACCCCAGGCCAGATAGGGTTAAGTAGTGCGCACGAGATAATACGAAGAGTCTATTGGTTGACTGGCTATCTCGTGAGCACGACTTAATCAAAAAAATAAATTGCGTGCCCCTTTTACGGTTCCGTATGCAAGCAATATTTGGCAGACTTTTAAGTATAAAAAACATGGAATATAGATTTCTTTGTCAGAAGAATTACATTCTGGCAATTTCAGAGAAACGTCTCCATAGGTATTATTCCTTTTGTACACATATATTCACGATGTTCGCAGTGAAAATACCAATATCACGGAGACCTTTAGAAATTCATTGATTTGGCGATCAGAGTTGTCTGCCCTCAATGACGCTACGACTATCAGATCTGTGTTGTGCTGATGATCCGAGACAACTTGACAAACTCCAGTTTGCTCTTTCTTGTTCACTCGTCTTTTGTTTGCTATATAACATGCTCACGGTTTTGCTCGTTAGTCTTTCTTTTTCTCATCAATCTACTTTTCCAATAAAAATCGCTCGTCTAAATTTCTCGATTTTCATTCGTAGGCCTAACGTTGTCGGCTCAATCAGTTTTTCTTCAGATTATTTTGTTTATTTCGGATTTCGGAGCAGAAGCCGTTGTACAGTTATATTTTTAAAGGTTTCATTAACATGAATGCCAGGGATGGTATCTTATAAAAACTCCATTGATTACCGTTTTCTCAGTGAAATTCTAACTGTTCTTCCTCTACGACGACCACATCAGCTTTTTCCTGCTTCGTTCTTCTCATGATGCAAATTTTAACATACTATTTATTAAAATTTGACTATTGGTTGTACATGAAAGTAATTCCGTTTTATTGAACTCTATGAAACCATCAACTCGCACTATTACATACGCTCTAAGGCGGCATGATATTCCCGCACCAAATTTGGAAAGATCCCTTTAGGTAGTTCTAATTATATCATCCTAAAACGAAATTCCAGTTGGACCCCAGGTAGCGCCATCTGGTTCCAAGCGAAATATTTTGGCATGATATTCGCATAACAAATTTTTAGATAATTCTTTTATATGTTGTTAGAAGTTTACTCTCCGAAAACAGAACTTTAATTTTGACCTCCGGGTGGCATCATGTGTGTATTTTTCTGAGGCGGAATGTCAGGCAACATCTTTCGGCAAGAAATCGAAAAACCAACTTCGTAAACAATCCATTCTGTCATTCTACAAAATTTTAAATATGCAGATGTAGCGCCAGCTGTGTACATTCCACGTGGATTGGAATGTGAACCCTAGCGACATCTTATGGACACCAAATTTGGAAAGAATCCTTTAAGTCGTTCTAATTTCATTGTCCGAAAACGAAATTCCAGTTGGCCCTTAAGTGGAACTACATATGGGTGTGAATGCAATCCTATGCGCCATCTTTTGGCAAGACATACACATACCAAATTTGAAAAAAGAATCCGTCCAGTCGTTCTTATTTTATTGTCTGGAAACATAATTTACAGTTGGAATACAGCTTGGAATCCCAAGCGATCCCAAGCGACATATAATAGCATGATATCCACATAGCAAATTTGAAAAGAATTCATGTAGTCATTCTGGTTGTATTGCGCAGAAAAGAAATTTAATTTAACGCTCATGTGGTGTCATTGCTTTATATTAGACTAGGTCACTGTCTCTGTGAACGTTCATTCATCTATACTATTCTTACGAGGAGAAACAACCACGCTTGTATCAAACATCACAGAATTACATAAATAGAAGCTCTCCTTTGACCCTCGAGTTGCCTGCTCCTGGTCTCAGGGATGTGGTTTAGTGAAAACCTCATGTCTCCCATTTCGAAAAGAACGCCCATTAAGAATAAGGGGAACACCGAAAGGGAGATATATTATGGAAAATGATATCATATGCGACCGGCGGCGTGGGTAATGTTAGCGAATCCACTAAACACCGAAAGAGAGAGTTATGTGTAATGTTAAGAAGAAAACAAATGCAGTTTGAAGTAAATATAGGTCTGTAATAATTCTTATACAATCAAAATGATCTCAGTTATCACTGGAGTCGATGTTCATAGGACTGCAGATAAAGAGGACTACTTGGTGACTTAGAAAAGTTCCTCATATACAATATTCTGTGTGAAGCCCTCAACATTGTCAGCGATGTAGACATTGACGGACTTCCCCCTCTTGCCCTTTGAGAAGGCGATGTAGAGCTGGCCGTGAGCAAAGACTGTTTCTGGCAGGAAGATGGCAACCCTCTGGTTCTCCTGCTCTGCTCCTTGTTGATGCTGACGGATGAGGCCAGTCTGAGGGGGAACTGGCGGCGCACCAAGGTGAAGGGGAACTCTCGACTCCTGTCGTAGAGGGAGATCCTGGGAAGGAATACCCGCATCCTTTTGTTGACCCCCACGGCGACCTCGCATTCAAAGGTCCTCCTCATCAGCTGCTTGACGATCAAGCGACGAAAGGGAGGATAATTTATTTCTACTGATCGTTTGAAACAGAACGAGACATCATGCATTTGACTGATTTGCCTACACTAATGATGAAAAGTATCACTAACCTTCAGTCATGGCCCGGAACTACTCTGTTAAACGATCACAGATACCTTGCATGTTGTTCTGAAGGATGTTTCATAAATTTGTGGGAAGTGTGTACTGGATATGTGTGACATTATTCGTATTGACAAATCATCAGAAGCTGTGTGGGCTGTGTTCGGAGAATTGGGACAGATTCCACGTCACCTAAAAGCAATTTCTACTGAACGCCGAGAAAGGAATTTTCTCAAACGGAAATATTTTTTTATAGAGCCCACTGAAATTGTTATTGGATTCCAACATTACAATACTTGCAAGTGTGGTTATTAGAAATAATTGGAATCAATACTTTAAGGCTCAGATAGTTTATATGTACCAAACTGTGTTTGTTCGGGTCGCATTACATAATAATCAGGGATTTCGTTTCTTGGTGTTCTTCATAGTGTACAAACTGTTCAGCGAGGAACAATGATTGGATTTATAGTATGCATCTTTCTTAAAAAACTTTCCATACGTTAGTCTTGCGGCTACACCTTTCTTGAGTATACCAACATGCCACAGTGCAAAATACTGTTTTTCTACTTCGCACTCCTTGTCGTTAATGGCCTATTTTTATTTCAAATAAAAAAACCCCATTTGCTTATTTTTTTTCAAATAATCTAGCATTTTTTTAGATCTACGCGATATTTTAATAATTAGATGGCAGAAGAGCCTTTGCTATTGCGTCGCATAGCATGCCATATACGCCGCATAGCGTGCCATATGGTGAGTAAAGCGAAGGAGTAGTAGGACTCGCGACGGATTAAACTAGGTAGATGGGAGAAATGTATATTTTATGATCAACATAGTTCCTTATATCGCAATCGCCATAGTACAGACAAGACCGAATGAGTATCAATGAGCCATGGCTGTGAACCAATCACTGAATGTGCTAATGATGCAACTGAAACTATGTAAATCGGTATAGAGGTCACACGTTGAACCAATGGCCAGCCACAAATACAAATGAAGTTTGCATATAAGGGAAATTGTGAGGAAAAGCTGAAAATCTTCTCATAGACAGGAGCAGTATCCACAGTAAATTTAAGTTGATGGCATTCGAACGGTATCCAACAAAATATTTTCAATCGCAAAAATTTGTGTATAATGGAAATTGTAGAAAAAAGCAAATTCTGGGTTTCGAACAGTGTTGAAACACAATAAGTGTCTTTCCATAGACAAGAGTATATGCACAACAAATTACATAACAAATGTTACAGGACACGAACTGTGAAGACCATATCCAACAGTTTTCACGAAGACGAACTTTAGTATGTGAAACGAGCGAAGGCTGATTCCGAAAACAACCACATTATAGAATGATGTAGGGTATCGATGGAGGTAGCAAGAAATCAGACTGTAAGAAAATGGAGTGAAATGCCATTTTCAGCGTAAATTCTGTAGTGTTTGATGAGAATTTATATTTGTAATTCAATCAGAATCACGTAAAAACAATTTCAGTGGGAATTCGCCATCATATCTTTTTTATAAAAACACAAGATTGAGACGAATTTATCTTTCTAAATGTATATATTGTCCAAAATGTTGCGTTCATTCAGAGAAGTCCCAAAGACGAGATCAACTGTGTCTGCAAGCCATAGAACAAGGGCGATAACTCAGAGATGACTGAAGGGACTTGTTTGGGATGAGGATATGCATTTTGGTCGTTTTGAATAAAAATTGTTGAAACAGTTATCCGTACTTATATTGAACGGCTTCTTGAAGAAAATCTCATGATGGCAGAGTGTTGCAAAAACGCAGAAATTACTTTAAAAAAAATCGATCCATTATATTACAAAATAAAAGTATTCTAAAGTCCATCTTGCAACAGGAGTATTTTAGAATATTCTATTTTTCTTTTCTTTCCGATGAGATTAGCTGTTACTCCTTGTACTTTAAAGAGGCTTGTATATGAATATCCCATGAAAGTATGTCATTTGAAGCTTGCTTCTATAACGACCATTATGTAGTTTCAGGGATAGCATCTTCCTTGTAGTTGGGCGACGTGTCAGTGCAGATACTAGCACCTTTATAAGCTTAATAAAGGCGCAAGTGCAGGTATCTCCAATATATGTGTGCTTCTGAACAAAAAGTAGTAGTTACCCATGAAACAAAGTCTTGACCTCAAAGAAGCAATATCAGACATCTCATTCGAAAATCAAGATTCTACATGTATATATATCTGTACACGCAGTACGTTAGCATGCTTAGGACAAAACACGAATGGTACAATCATTATATCAACGACAGCCAGATATTCCATGTTTATTATACTGTAACAGCTGAGAGACACCCAGCTCCCCGCCCCTTGCGAAAAATATCGATATTCAGCCTGATTGTATAGAAATATGGTGACAATTTATTTTAAAAAAATCAACTTTTAAATAATGTTATGTCTGTTTTGAGTTGGATCCTGAGCTAACCACTGATATCTCGCATGATCTTTTTGCATCAGTTGTAGACGTAGCAGTAACTTTTTCCGAGTAACTTTACAATCATAGCTGGGGAGTTTTATCAACTTGCTTCGTACAATTGACGACAGAGTTTTATATCAATTAATTCTTTGTGGGTTTTTAATGATGGTTCTTATACACATTGTTCCTCAGGTCATATGGATATTTTAATTTGTGACATTCCTATACTCGAAGAATTTACTTGGTCTGTTCATGATGACCTTTGTGGAAGTGATCAGTTTCCCACTGTTTTAAAAGCTGTTCTTTCAGTTGATGACCCCCTTTAACAAGGTAAAATTTTAAGAAAGCAAATAGGCTAGAATTTGAAAAGCTTTCTTCATAAAAACTACAAGCAGTCTCTTTCGCTGATGTTTCAGATTATATTGTTTACAGTTATTCTCAGATATGCTGATTGAAATTGCTAACCCACTTCTTCAGGAGTTGCACATATTAAAAAACCAATGATGACTGCAAACAAGCAATGGAATGTAGGAAGAAAGCTGAACGGCGTTTCCGCCGACATCCAAATTCTGGAAATTTGAAAGATCTCAGAGTTACTAGAGCTAAAGCTCGTAGAACCATGAAACAGAACTTATGTTTCTAAGATCAATACACATACTCATATAACAAATGATCCAAATAATGAAAGGTAAAAGCTTCAAGTCCAGTGTTCATCATCTCAACGATGGAACTCAGGTGTTAAGTGACAAAGTAGAGATTGCAAATAAGGTAGGTGAAACAATTACCAAAAACTCGTCAGATAATTATGTACCTTAATATCAAAGTTTCCAAAAAAGAGAGCAGAAAAATGAAATAAAATTTTCCTCCAATAACCGTGAAGGCTATAACGCTATGTTACAATTGAGGAACTCCATGCTTCTCTCACGAAAGCTAACGATTCTGCTGCAGGCCCTGGTAATATTTATCATCAACTTCTGAAACATCTACCCGAATCTTCTCTTCTCTGGCATAATGCCATTGTTATACCAGTACCAAAACCTGGCCGTAACCATACAGACCCTGGTGTGTTTGTAAAACAATGGAACGCATGATAAATGATCTCCTTGTTTGGTACCCAGAAACTGAAAAGAAACTTATTACTGATATTCAAGCTGGATTCCGTAAGTACCATTGACCATTTAGACCGATTAGATTCCTATGTCAAGAAAGCTTTCGCCAAGAATGAACATGTGGTTTCTATCTTTTTTTATTTAGAAAAAGTCTATGATACTACATGGAAATACCTAAAAGACCTTCATACTATGAGATTAAAGGACTGTTTACCCGTTTTTATGTCCAACTTTTTGAATGGTCATAGACAAGTCCAAGTTCGGTAGGGTACAACCATGTCTGATCATTTCGATCAGGATCAAGGTGTCCCGCAGGGCAGTGTTTTGCCTACAACTCTGTTCGGTATCAAGATCGACAGCTTAGCGGCAGGTTTGAATAAATCAACTGATGGTTCACTCTTTGTAGGCGATTTCAACATGTCATGCAGTGGGAAAGTTATACCCAATATTGAGAGAACATTACAAATTTGTCGAAATAGAATTCCGAAATGGTGTCTAGAAAATGGCTTCAAATTCTCCAGCGCTAAGACGAATTGTATACACTTTTGCAGAAAGTATTTCCAGCACTAAGAGCCAGTAATTGCATTAGATGGAACTGAGATCAAAGTAGTAAAAGAGGTCAGATTCTTATGAATATTGTTTGACCACCGATTAACGTTCTTATCGCATATAAATTGCTTCAAAGCTAAGTGGACGAAAGCTCTTGATATGCTGAAGGTAGTTGCCAACTTTATGTCGGGAGGCGATCAGCAAACACTTTTCATTTATATCGATCACTTGTTCGTTCCAAACTTAATTATGGCTCTATTGTTTACAACGGTGCAAGCAAGTCAAACTTGACAAAGTTAGATTCTATTCTATATCAAAGATCAAGACTTTGCCTTGGAGCGTTCAGTACATCACCTAAAGAAAGCTTATATTTCGAAGCAGATGAATTTCCTTTAGAACTTCGCAGAATTAAACTATCACTGCAATGTATCACAAAATTGCGATCAATTCACTCGAATCCTGCATATAACTGTGTCCTCAGCCCCAGTTCCGTAGATTTAAATTTAAAGAGACCCTCTATTATTCCACCTCTTGGAATTCGTATGAAACCACACATTGTAGCAGCTGGTATTAATTTTACTCAAAGTTTACCTAAGAAGCTCTTACCAATTCCACCATGGCAGTTAGCTAAACCCGAAGTAGATATTACACTTACGAAATATAAAAATGCTGGAGACGGCTCGTATATACACAAGAATTTGGTATAATGAGAGAGAAATACAGATCGCATCAGGCTACTTATACAGATGGTTCTAAAGATGGTGAGTAGCATGTGCTACTATCTTTAGTTTCAAAACTAAAACCTATCGACTGCCAGGTAAAAGTTCGATATTCACTGCAGAAGCAAAGGCTATATTGTGGGCTTGGAACTTATTGGTTGCGCTGAAAAGAGAAAGTATGTCATATTCTCAGATTCACTATCATGCTTTCAAGCGACTAAGTGTGGAACTTCAAGTCACCCCACCGTCTTGAATATTTTACAATTACATGACTGTAGATTTGATCAACAGATTGATATTGTGTTTTGTTGGTTGCCTAGTCACGTTGGCATCAAAGGTAAAACTGAGGCTGATAAAATGTCCAGGGCAGCTCTAGATAATGCGTTTGATCCTGTTGGAATCCCATATAGCGATTTCAGACCCTCTATCTGTACTTATGTGAGAAAGTTGTTTCAATCTTTATGAGATGCTGTGAATAAATACAAACTTCATTAGTTAAAAAAAACTGTAGGCTAAGCCTATACTCATTTGAACAGCCAGAAACGTTTCGATCAAGCCATGATCAAGCGATGTAGAATCGGACATACACGATTAACTCACGATCATTTATTTTGAAAAAAAGCCAGTCCCAAGGTTTATTCCATGCCACGAATATCTCACAGTGAAACATATTCTTATCGACAGTATAGATTTTAAGATTGTAAGAGATTCCTTTTATCGAGCAGCTACTTTAGAAGATATTTTTAGTTGGGTGAAAGAAGACTGTATCTTAGGTTATTTGAGAGAAATCGGTTTGTTGCATAAGTTTTAATGTATGTACATGTCTTTTGGTATGTTGATTGATGTGTTGATTACTTCTGGATTGCTGGGTTGTTGATTTAGAATTTTGTTTGATCGTCGCTATATAGCTGAAATATTGCTGAACGCGACATTGAACCTTAATTCTCTCTCTCTCCTTTGTTAACGTAATGGTCTTCTATCAGGAAATATCTAAAAAAAAAACTGAAGAAAACTCATGAGAAATTAATTTCGCATAAAAATCCGAATGATTTAGAATCATGTAATACCTTTCGCACTTATAATGTAAGTGGTTTTGTTAAAACTTTCGGGGGCCTAAGATGCTCAATCTCACGTCGTGAACTCGATCATTATTTACAAGGGCAATCAAGCCTAGGTCATGAGACAATTAAAGCTAATCGATTGCATGCCACAATTTACTGCAACTCCAAAGTATTTCAGGTTTCATTATAATGTGCTACAAACATGAGAAATTTGCTACTAATAAGTGAGAGAGATATGTGCAATATGTTTTGGATATGCAATTGGGCTGCCCTCTGTTCGCAGCCTTTCCGTACCAGTATACATTTTCGTATGAATTTTAATGCCATGCCGTCTTCAGTCTGAGTGGCACCATGTTTCTTGTCTTGTCTTTCCCTCCGTCCATTCGTATCACATATCCGGACGATATTTCGAATGACACTCCACCGATCTTCTTCACAGGTCTGTTATAAGTGTTGATCTGAAGAAGACTGGGGTGAAAGACTTGTCACAGTTCGAAAATCACATTTTGAGGTATGTTCTGTTGATCTTCACTGTGACCATAAAATGTAGCATTGTTTTTAGACATTTCAACTATTGCATATTTCTAGTACATATAGTCGGTACGTGTAGTCCAGAGGATACAACTCTTAACGTTCTTATCCAATGGATGGCGTTACTGTATTGTATTGATAGGTGAGCTACCGGGTTTGTATAGAATATCCAGTAAGAGAAAGGATATATTTGTTCATGTGGGGCCAACAATCATCATCGACATCATCTATAATGTGCGTTTCAATAGTTGAATTCAAATCCCAATTCAAACGTATCGCTTCTTCAACAGATAGAAGATACATGTACCATACATGTACCATACATGTATCAGGCCTGTTGACGATATTAATACACATGCATTAAGATTGGCTCTTTTCCCAGCACAACCATTACAATGTTGTGCTACAGGACCAGTGAACGACGACGATACAGTTGTTCTGCAGTCGATCTTGAAGTGCTGGAATACCACAAATTCAAAATCCTACTTACTTATAAATTACTCCTTGGCAATTGTGAAGAAATAATTCTAGTACTATAATTCTAGTACTATATCCTACACACAGTGGATAATAAGGTCGTTGTTTCCCTGGTATATTATCGTATACTGTAGCTTGGCATGCAGTGTATATCAACGGATCTTATCCTCCATGTTCATGGTACAGTTAGTCGGTTTCTTTTAAAGCTTCAGCTCTATTTCTATGACTGTCCTGACAAGTGAACAAACTCATTCGGTATTATGATATAGATGTAGTTTCAACTGGTATCATACTGCGCACATGGTGTAGTGTGGGCAGAGCGGGGCATATGTTTTCCTGTGCACACATTCAACTCTAAATGAGTACATCGTATGTATACGAAAACCAAACCCAAAACCAGACAACCCCAATGTCCGTTGACGCTGCCTTACGTTAATTGTGATAGTGATAGTTCACAGTATAAAACTGTATTCCGAATACAACACCATATAAACACCAGATATCGAAGTTTCGATCTGGGAATTATACCCAGTTTTTGCAATAGTGATGAGTTAAAACTTGATATATGTTCAGAAGAAGGGTTTTCGACCAGAGCCAAGAAACACACTGCAGGCTCCCTTAACGCCCCGACGTCATATTGACGTTTTTTCTATCAAAGTTTTTGACACTCAGTAGTCAAAATGAAACTTTATGTAGACATTTCGCAAATTAAAGATCACACAACATCCATACTTACTTTGTGCCAGTGAAACGTAATTAAAATCGTCCAAGCTGTTAATGATTGCTACAGGTTTCTAAAGGTGGTTGATTACCTTTTGGATTCTTGACAAGCGAATTATTCTCAGTTAAACCGACCTCTTTCGGAAAAACTCCTCTTTGTAGATTTCTAATAAACCCCAGGTTTTATATCAAAGAGGGTCAAACATGCAATCCATGCAATTTCGAAATTTTCGATATTTCAAACTCTCCCTTTCTGGACAGCAATATTCCAGTGGGACCTGGATACGACGTATACATATCTCGCCTAGTAGCATTAACTAGATCCTGTGTTAAATGTGACGATTTTTATCAACTTCAAAAACATTATTGCAGAAACTTATAAAACAGGGCTATATCACCAAGTGCCTCCACTTAAAGTTTCTCAAATTTGACGATACATCGCATGCTGATAGCAAAATACGGGCGCAGTGTGCAAGACTTATGGCGTTATTTGGGTATAAATTACGCTTAACCCGGAGTTAGAGGCCGAATGAACCCATGTATTTCAAGAACCGCATGAACGGTCGCAATCAAAACGTGACTGAGATACAATATTCTTCCCCGTCGTGATATAGCTGAAAAAGGTTGAAAGCGACGTTAAAACCCTATTCACTCACTCACCTAGATGACGACTTTACAACGAAAATTATACGGATTAAGAATACTGAGCAGCGATACGGATTTGATATTTTAGGACATCATGATGTCTTGCCAGCATCACTGGAAACTGTTGGCCGCTTTTCTCTTGCAGGAAACTAGGCTATGTTTATGTATACTATGATTGTTCCTTGTTTTTTTGAAATTGGTGCTAAAGCTGTTATATGGAATATTGAATTTGGATTATGAACGCGGAAATTCTTTGATGGACGACGGCTGAATATTGAATGACGGACTAGACGCTTGTATTTCAAGATTTATCTTTTTCAATTTTGTCCCATAAATTATTTTACTGCATTATCAAGTGTTATCTTTTACATACAAAAATCGTGTATATCACGCTTCAATATCATCTAAAACGAGACCGAAAATGAATAAAAGAAGGGTTTGAAAGGTGTATAATGCTGTTTTGGAAATTCAAAACAATCGGATGGAAAACGCAATAGAAAAGTATTAGAAGCAGATAACGTACAACCTTTGTAAAGTTTGAACGGAAAAAATGGGCAGAAAAGTCAGAAGCCGCGATCAACAATTTTCGGGCGCGACCTGGATAAACTATCGTGTATCGATGCACAACGTAGTGTGACATCACAAGCTAACAACCGAGAGAGATTTTAATCAAAATTCCCGGTTATCATATTCTGAAGTTTTGATAGCTAAATATGACTTCCCGTCATCAAATTACTTAAAACTTAGGCAAAAGTTCAGCACTGTACTTTGAAAATATGCCGATTTTTTAAGTGATTTTAAACTTTACACGGTACTCGAGTACTTAAAATGCCTTGACTGATATATCGGATGTGAAGGCAAGAAGACGATGTCTCACTTCGACCCTTTATGAAGCAGCTGTTACTAACTCGACTTTAATATCCCATACTGCATAATAAATTACCCAAGTATTCATCGATTAGAGCATATGCCAATTTGCGACATGATCGTTTTTTATTGTTATGGGATCCGGAAGAGATATTAGTTCCTTTCATACAAATTGGATTGCTAATAATAATCTTGCGTGTCTGGAAAAATTTATTCAATAGGAAAAATCGAGATAATCGACGAGAACAAACATGCGCAGGGTTGAAGGGACATTTACAATAATGGTACAAGTTGTGATACCGTGGAAGTAAACAATTGGTCAACATATGTCGTCAATGTCAAATGGAGATTTTCCATGCTTCGGGTATAAAAAAAAGATATCGTTTAAACGAGCTATTTGTACTGCTCTATCTAAGGTGTCCTGTACGTCTTGATCGATGGTCCCTGATAGGCTTGTTATTGATTAGCAGATCGCTTAAATGGCTTCTCCCGGTCTTAACTCAGATTCTATCATAAATCACGCCGCAGCCTGAGATAGTACTTAAAGCGGAAAAAACGCCGGGGAATTGGTCTGGGGCCCGAGGTACATATAATATCGCCGTAGATATAGGACCCTATAACCCCGAATAGGGCAATAATTCACACCTTGCCAGAATTAGCCCTAGCTGAATCTGTCAAAATACGGTCTTGCTTTTCTACTCAATAAAAGAAAGAAAAAAAAGATATGGTGTTCGACAGATGAGTCCAGTGGCTTCTCGTAATGAGATAACAGGTTTTTTGCCTCAACTATCGATGGGAGATCCGAACGCAAATGGTTTTTCGCTACTAATAACGGGTTGAAGACTTAGTCCAAATGACATGATATAAATTTTGCTGCAAAGCTATATTGTTTTAACTACAAAATAAAGATGAAGCCGAAGCCTTGATTTAAGTATGTCCGGGTTTAACGACCTTTACCGCGTGATTGAAATAGCCTGTCGGATGTGGTTTAGAAATCGATTGAGACATTAGATTTTTTTATGGTTTCAAATACAAGGGGATAGACCAGGTTGACCTATTGTTGTCCTGTCTGCCAAGTCTGTTTACAAATTGGAACAGCTAGTAACATTCTCCTTTTAAGCCATCTCTGATGCTGTACCACTATTGTAGCAAGCGTCAAGTCTGATATTCAATATACAGTCGTTGTCCATAAAAACATTTCCTCGCCAATAATCACAAGACCTATGTCCTATGACAGTTAACACCAATTCCAAATGTATATGAAGAGCAAAAAAAAACAAAAAAAAACCCAAGATGATTTCCTACAAGAGGGAAGCAGTCAATAGTTTTCAAACACATTACATTTCTTTACATAAAATACAAGTCACTGTCCATTATTGTTGATCCAAATGCATTTCCAAGTGGTTTTCCAGTTTCTTTCACTGGGCAGGTTTATTCGAACACCATAGAAATGTACAAAACATGATATTCAAACGGCTCCTAGCCCCGGGTTAATCGGAAATAGACACAAGATAGGAAACGTAGCGTGCCCCTAACGTCATCAAAACATTGCCTGGGAATCGATCGTCTCCCTTATAGCGAAGCAATATCTAATACCATGTTGTATACAGCCTTGATGATTTAGATACCACTTTCAGAAAATATCTACTTCATGGCGTTAATACAACTGTGAATAAATTCCGTAAAAGTGAACTGTTTTGGAGCGGGAAGTTTAAAAGGGTATCCCGTAACTTGTAAAACGCCGACTATTCCACGACTGATTTGCTCAAGCAATATGTAGTCACAGATTTAGACGGGAATTGCTACTTAGCAAGACATCATGATGTTCTTTACATAAAATCTTTATCGCTGATCAGTATTGTTTGCCTGTCATCAATGGAAACTGTTGACTGCTTCTCTCTTGTTGGAAATTGTTTTTTTTTTCAATTTTCATTTCATGTCTATTTGGAATGGATGCTAGCTGTCTTATTAACGCGGAAGTTCTTTTGTGGATGACGCCTAAAATTACAATGCTAGCCTGTGGTATGTGCCGAAAGTAGTTCACAATAGACATACTCGCTTTCCATGATCAGTCTCGTGCGTGTACATGTAGGTTACAAACTCTTCGTACCATACATTATGCAATTAATAATGAGACCCTTTTCCAGCAGTTTCTCTTTGTCTGAGTGTGTAACTCCAAACCTCCAAAACTGTATGTGTTTGTTTGAACCGATGAACGGTGCAAACATTCGTGTTCAGTGTTTATCGATTTAGACTGACACAGGAAACATTTTATCTGCGTATGGCAGAGATGGAAAATACATCTAGTACATGTATATCTTCTAGATGAATGAACAAGTTATGAATGCAGTGAAGTATGAATTTCAATAACGTTGCCATATTTATATATATACTGTCGTATACTGTTCTCCTTTTTTATTACTGAGAAAATTAACGAAGTTCTAACCATGTAGTCCAGTCCATATGTGAAAAATTGTACCTTTTCTCATAAAAGTAATGACATTTGGCATAGAGGTACATCGTGGTCTGGGGAGCATTTATAAATTTGATTTGGAAATAAAACGTTCCATAAACA
This sequence comes from Hanleya hanleyi, assembly GCA_036873755.1. Classification (NCBI taxonomy): domain Eukaryota; kingdom Metazoa; phylum Mollusca; class Polyplacophora; order Lepidopleurida; family Hanleyidae; genus Hanleya; species Hanleya hanleyi. Next base: position 64,347 of record JAVTVY010023542.1, read on the forward strand.
CAAGTCTTTCATCTTAACCTACACTACCTGCTTTTATCAGATTTTGCTCATAACATCGACATTACCGATCCACATGATTACTAAATTATAACTGTGCCATAGGGGCCTCCATGCCTACTCGATAGTCTTCAATAATCTTGTTGATGTTGATGAAAGTGCAAGTTCTCATCAGAGATAGGCGCCTATGAATTCAGTACTTTACTACTATTTCTTTATGATAATATCATATTATGATTGCATAATATACACTCTTTCCTCTTGATACAGTATTACAAACTGCAGTCTTGAAGGTACGGTTATATACCTGTCCAAATCATGTGAATATATCTTAGAATCTGGAAAATAGAACTAACTGCATTACAGAAAAGGCAAACTACGCTTTTCATTTGAACTCCCGTCCCCTGGAATAAAAGGGACTCAGCGTATATGCGATGGAATGATCGAATGCTAATGTGAACTCACATCACCTGACATAACAGAGACACCAGAGGGCATACAATGGAATGGTGGAATGCTTCAAAGCGTATTTCCGTATATATTTCCTGACACAATAATGCAACGACGTTATGCAGTCCAAATCCAGGAAGTTTAATGTTGCATGTTATTCGAGCATATAGCATACAGCGAGAAAATTGTTTAATGATGCTGACAAGACAACACGATTTTCATGTCCTTCAATCTCGATGGCAATTTGCAAAACACGTAAGGTGCTTAAACGACCCATTGAGCTCCGGATTAGTTACAATACCAAATGTAATGCCAGTGACTTGCCAGCTATAGCATTTTAAAAGTTGAATGGTATTGATATCTAAACTGACTATGCTACCTATAACAACTCAACTAGTTTTTGTAGTAATGGTTTGCAACGTTATTGAAATCGTCACATAATCACAGTATCTTGTACCGACTAATCCGATTCACAGTTTACTTCGCTACAATTAAATCAAGACATACATCTAGATATAGATATAGAGACATGTATAATACATTTATGCGTACTTCTTATGCTTTTAGACATATTTCACTCAAAACATATACGTTCACCCTGATAAGAAATTTCGAACAAAACAAAAGTTTTTTTAGCAATGATCTCTTGTGAGAAATTATTAAGTTGAGAAGCGTATGTTTTTATATGGTGTACGTAGCTAGCTAATCTTGGGAGTAAACATATTAAACCGGCAGACTGCTGGATTGATTTTGTGGCCCTATAAACCATTCACCCTTCCACAAAATTGAAACCACTTGCGGGTCATTTCTATAAGGAAATTCCCTTATTTGCATATTAATTAAACTAGGATTGACGTGGATAAGATCCTGCTGTATTCAAATCGATATGGACAGCAGCTAATTCTGTGCGCCCTCAATAAGATATTGTCATTGAAAACAAAGCCATGCTTTGTTCATATCAAATGAAATGTGCTTTGGTATTGCTTATCTTAGCATCCAAGATTTTTCAATGCAATCTGTCTTCATCCTCGGATATTCACCAGAAACAAAGGAAGATATGAGCGGATATACTCTATCCCTTCTTAGCTCTTCATATTGGGGTTATACAGCTCGTTTGTTTTATTCAAAACGCCGTCGGTACTTTCAAAATGGCAGCCATGATGACCCAAACAAATGTAAGCTTAATGAGGTTGGATTGACAATAGAAGTGCACATAAATGGAACATGAATATTTTTCTGAATTCACCAAGGTAAATCTGTTTGCATTTGCTGGGAGAGGTAACGCTTAATATCTAACTGTGGAAATGTTTACTTCTCTCGTTTAAGTGGTGGCGATAATACTCTGATCAAAATAATGAAATGGTCATGAACAGCCGTGCTTCATGACGACCATCTTGAAAAATGGTTCTTACCGCCTACATTAACCTAGTACGAAATGACTCCATAACTCATTGGTCTGTCAACCCCAGGTCTAATTCCGTGTGAGCATTGGTAATTTATCAGAAAAGTCAAAATACTTTTAAAAACTCACAACATCTGGTCGACTATGTTTGCCCAATTGTTTTATTATCATTATCAATATTATTATTTCCATTCCTTAATTAATTAAATGTTACTGTCTTATAATACTGTTGCATTGTACAACTATTCTGCTTTCAAGAATCCAGTGTAACGCAGTAGTGTTGATAAATAACGCAAAGCTAGGTGTGCCTAAGTGGCCCAACATGAAAGTCTGGCGGTCATTTTTGAAATTTTGTTGAACAAAGTCACATATCTGGCTGACTATTCTTGCTTTCGATATTGTTATTTTCATTCCGCATTTAATTAAATATTACTGTCTCATAATAAGGTAACACTGCAGAACCATTCTGCTTCCAAAATGAAAGTGTAACGCAGTAGGGTTGCTAACTGATACAACGCTACGTGTGCTCAAGGTGCCCGAAATCAAAAGCAGGAGGATATTTTGGAAAATGAAAGCAGCCAGTTTGGAAATAATCGTCGTGCTGAACCACTAAATTATGTTGATATATTGTGTTGTTATTGAAATATTGAATGATATATTGTGTTATTGAAATATTGAATGAAACAGGTTACATATGGCTATCATCTTAAAATTCAAGATGGTCGACTCGGCCATATGATTATTTTCATTTGTCTAACTTTGATATGGCACTTTCCATCAATATTCTGACAACTGACAAAAAGAATAATTCTCAAACAGAAGAAACAGTGCAGGATTCCAGTTGATAATATGGGATCCTGGCGGCCATTTTGAAAAATGGCCGCTGTGCCCTACATAGGAAAACTCGCGGTGGCTCCATATTTAGAAATGCTCCCCTGGCCTCTATGTACACATGTGCCAACTTTCATGCTTTGATAAAACAAGACACAATTCGATGGAAAATCTGCACACATTGACTGGACTAATGAGGATTTACGTTGATGTTAATGTTCAATAACTTCCTGATCGTTTACTTTCGCTCTTTTAAATATTTAAGATTTTTTTTCATGAGCTGACGTTGAGCAATCTATGACGAATCTATTCGGCGATAATCTCTCATAGTTTTCACAAAACTAGACGACAAATGTTACTATTAAAATATCGTTAGTGATGTTTATTTATACTTTACGTGATCATGAGATTCATCTGATTGCCTAAAGGCAGTGTCGAAATCGAAAATGTGTTAAAAACTCGTAAGGGAGATAAGTTCTATAATAAGTTTTATTTCTTTGTTACTGTTGTAGTAAATCATAGGATCAGATCTTTGTTACTCGTTTTAGTAGCAGCTTCCGTTTGTTATTGAAAAATGTCATGATTTTTTCGAAAATTGTGTGTGGTTGTTGTTTATAGTATTGGTCTGGTCGCTTGCTATCAAGAGGAGTAACATTAATCAAATTCGTACCCTACTGGACTTCTTATATGTTCAACTATTTCAACAAAAACACACTTTAGATCTGATTATTTAAATTTGACCAAGCAAGTGCTTCAACTTTTACTAAGTTTCTATAAAATTATATTACATTGCCTCCACTGCGTATCTAGAAGGTCTTGAAATGTATTGTGAGCATTATTGCCAGTGATAATGATTAAAAGACAGGAATATATATTGTTGTCCGTATCTCTCTTATAAGAAACATTTCTTTTGTCGATTCTGACTCCCACTAGCAAAGGTTCCTGTATCAAATCAGCAGCGGAGATCAATTACTGTACCTCGATATTTTATACCTGCTTGGACATGGTCCTAACATCAGATCCGTATTACTTACCCTCTGGTATTCTCCAGTCATGATTTCCAGGTTTCGAGTTAGAACACAGTTCAATATTTTCATTTATTAAACCTATAAAATGCGCCGAATGGCGTGAAGGGAACCACGTTTTTTTTTAGAAATACTTTCAAAAAATTCCAATAACGTCCATGGTATTTTACATAGTAGGAGGAGGTGGGAAATTATTTAGGCATGAATAGGTAAGATATGTTCATGCTATTCACGTGACTGGGATACGCCCGAACCAGAGTTGTTTTTTTTCAATTAAACCTATCCGACCATTTGATTGATGTCGCAACTCCCCGCCGACTCTGCCCTAAAGCCATGAGAGTCATACAATGTCGGATCTTTAATTACGGCCCGTAATATGGCCTGTCATGACCAAGACTTCTACACTGAGATCCATTTTGCTCTACGACTTGGAAATTCATTTGAATAGGATATTGGCCAGTGAAGCGAATGAGATGAATGGGAACATCGTATTGTGTTACAATAGCAAGCGTCTGATCCGACATTCAATATTCAGTCGTCGACTATAAAAGAATCCAAATGTGTATGAAATGAAAATAATGAAAACACAAGATAGTTTCCTACACGAGAGAAGAGGTCAACAATTTTCAATGATGCCAGTAAGACATGCTGATGTTATTTACAGGTATCTTACTATTAATATACCGTTCGTTGTCATGTTTGGGCGATGTTGGAATCCACGACACCGATCCTCTCCAATACACGTTACAATAGGACGCAAGATACCTCCCGACATCACCGCAACGTCAACGTCATCATGATAAAACACCAGCCCGCGATAAGTGTAGTTTCATCGGTATCTACTGAGACCTGTCCTGCTTCCTACGTCTAGACCACCGTCGTTATACGTTGGGTGGATACGATTGCGTGAGGTATCCAAAGCGGAAGGAATAGTAACGCACTAATCTCTAATGCTCGAGTGATCAAAAATAATCGTCATGCTGTGTAACAAAACATTTTATTTGAGATGTAGGGGCATACGTTATCGGTAGGTATAATGGTATGAAACTAGCATGCGTTTATTGATATTTTGTTTGGTGCTTTTATTTATATGCAGGAATTCTATATCGACAGCGTCTGGTTACTGAATGTTGGATCTTGCGCTTTAAACATAGAGCGAGAGTCAATATTAATCAACCGCAATCATTAGTCAAACTGATACAGTCATATCCGACATTCATTAGCCATTCGTCGTCCATGTAGTACTTTCGTGAACATAATCAAAGGAGCAAGTTCACAAAATACGATTAGCACCAATACACAATTAGACGCAAAATAATAAATATAAGCACAAGTAATGATTCGCTAGAGAGAAGCTGTCTACGAGTTTCCAGGATGCCGACAATGCACTATGATGTTCCTAACATCAGATCCGTATTACTCATCCTCCTGTATTCTCCAATCATCATTTCCATGTTTCAAGTTAATACAGTTCAATAGGCGTTTCGCTGCATGGTGATCGCTAGCCTCACACAACTGAACCGTCAAGGGTTCTAGCCCAGCTGGTGCACGTGTGAATGTTTGTCAGGTACTTGCCGACGGGCGGTGGAGGTCCAGGTACCTCCACCATCCAAACTGACTGTCACCATATGAGTGACACCGGGGCTAGGGGCCGTATGAGCCCATGTACTTCAAGATCCTCATGGTACTCATATGAACAGTCACAATCAAAGCGTGACTGAGGTACATCATTTTTAGATGACGACTCTATAACGAATATTATGGATTAAGAATACCGATCAGCGATACGGATTTGATATTTTGGAACATCATGATGTCTTGCCGGCATCATTGAAAACTGTTGACCGCTTCTCTCTTGCAGGAAACAAGCCTATGTTTATGTATACTTTTGTCTTTTTGAATTTGGTGCTAATACTGTTATATGGAAATGGAATAGGTCTTTGGATTATGGACGCGGATATTCTCTAATGGACGACGGCTGGATTATGAATGACGGACTAGACGCTTGTAACAACCTTGAGTGTGACATGAAACCAAATGATGCCGACAATGCATCCCCCCTCACACCACAATATTTTCATTCATTAAACCTATAAAATTCGCCAAATGGCATGAAAGGAACTCCTCGTTTTTGTTGGGAAATACCTTCAGAAAATTCCAATTACGCCCATGATATTTTTAGCCCACCATCAGCTGTTCAAATCACTTTTCGTCCGTGGTCCGTCCGTCCGTCGTCAGTCCGTCCGTAAACAATTCTTGTTACCGCGATTTCTCAGGAACTACTTCATCGATCTTTCTCAAATTTGGTACACAGGTTCCGCTCGGGGTCTAGTTGTGCAAGATACCTTTTTTCGTCCGATTCGAAAATCCAATATGGCCACAAGGCGGCCATCTTGGATTTCCCCATGAAACTTTGTTATCGTGAATTCTCAGGAAGTGCTGCGTGGATCTTTCTCAAATTTGGTACACAGGTTCCCCTTGGGGTCTAGTTGTGCACGATATCTTTTCTGGTCCGATTCGAAAATCCAATATGGCCACCAGGCAGCCATCTTGGATTTCCCCATGAAACATAGTTATCGTCATTTCTCAAGAAGTACTACATGGATCTTTCTCAAATTTGGTACGCAGTTTTCCCTTGGGGTCTAGTTGTGCAAGACACCTTTTTCGGTCCGATTTGAAAATCCAATATAGCCACCAGGCGGCTATCTTAGTTTTCCCCATGAAACTTTATCGCAATTTCTCAGGAACTAGTGCATGGATCTTTCTCAAATTTGGTACACAGGTTGCCCTTGGGGTTTAGTTGTGCAAGATATCTTTTCTGGTCCGATTCGAGGATCCAATATGGCCACCAGGCGGTCATTTTGAATTTCCCCATAACATTTTGTTATCTTGACTTCTCAGGAACTGATGCATGGATCTTTGTCAAATTTGGTACACAGGTTTCTCTTGTGGTCTAGTTGTGCAAGGTAGCTTTTCTGGTCCGATTCCAAAATCCAATATGGCCACCAGGTGGCCATCTTGGATTTCCCCATGAGACTTTGTTATTGCGATTTCTCAGGAACTATTGCATGGATCTTTTTCAAATTTGGTACACAGGTTTGCCCTGGTGTCTAGTTGTGCAAGATACCTTTTCTGGTCTGATTCGAAAATCCAATATGGCCTCCAGGCGGTCATCTTGGATTGCCCCATGAAACTTTGTTATCGTGATTCCTCAGGAAGTACCTCATGGATCTTTCTCAAATTTGGTACATAGGTTTCCCTTGGGATCTAGTTGTGCAAGATACCTTTTTCGATCCGATTCGATAATCCAATATAGCCACCAGGTGGCCACGTTGTTGTGACGTTGCATCACAAGAGTCGGCTTATCAAACAACGGGGCATATTCTATATATTGACTATGGAGAATATCCATACTTTCACCTTCTATATCAAGGAGTTCAAATGATACCGAATTAAAATGTATTTCTTCAAATTTTAAATCAGTTTACTTTAGTCCATGCCGTTGCAAGTGAACTGCCCCACTGTTTTGTCTGCCGAAGGGACGTCACTCTTGTGAAACAACGTCACAACTCGACAACTGTAGACTACTGCGTGTTTCGATCCAAGGGAGATAATCAGGGCTCATGCCAAAGTGTCAAAGAGATTAGTCTTCGCTTCCAGTACCCAATGATGACACGTGCAAAAAAAAATAAAAATACTACAAAACGAAGACGAAGGATCCTCCGGACATTCACTTTCAGACTAACTTTGCTCATTTCACTTGTACTATAACAACCGACAGTACAGATTCTAGAAATCTTGAAATTCCTGAACCTTAGATAGATAATATCTTGGTGTTTTCCAGTGTCTTTTCGATCTTCTTCGCTCAAATTCGAAATTCTGCAAACAAAATTACAAATCAATCGTTTGTTCTTAGTAACAATGGACAAAAAGATCCTCTTGTCATTAGCTTACAATTATCAGACAATGGTGGGCGCCAAGATCCTTCTGGATCTCTCGTACATAGTCGTAGGAGGTGGGAAATTATTTATGCAAGAATAGGTAAGATATGTTCATGCTGTTGACGTGGCTGGGACACGCCCGAACGAGAGTCATTTTTATTTTCAATTAGACCTATCCCATTATTTGATTGATGTCGCAGCTCCCCGCCGACTCTGCCTTAAATATTTTTTGTTATCCTTTAGGTTAGAAAGCTGAGGTATATTCTGAATCTTCAATGTCTCAATGTCCAAAAACTAAATGAAAAATAGAATCAAAGCTGATTATCTTTAACGTCATATTGTAAAAAGCCCGTTTTTGATTTTTCCCGCAAAGTCATTCTAAATTAGAAATAATTATCTAATTGCAATCGACATAAAAGAGAATTGACAAATATATGCTTTAATGCCAGAGAAATTTAAGAATAGACGTTCTTACAAATACAAAGATGTTTGAAAACCAGGAAATCACATTTGTGTACAGAAGTCGTACCTCTATAAAACAAAATGACTTATACAGCCGGTGAATAATACCCCAAAGAGCGTGGGACTGGAAGGTGTAATCACTTATGAGCAGTTATAACTCATTCTTCAGGAGAACTACAAATTAGACATTTTTTTCGATAAAACCGCGCCGATTAAAAATACTTTTGATTACATTTACGCAGACCAATGCGCAAATTCAGAAGAAAAGGGGGAAACTTTCACTGACGCCCTCATAGCCGCCATTTTCAACTTGCTATTGATGCTCTGTTCGGGGTGTTTAGCAAATATGTTCGAAAGGAACCCAATATAATCAGCTATAAAGTCACGAGGTATCAATTTTCGTTCGTTTCGGAAAGAAATGTTCACTGGTTGGGAGGTGGGGGGTCCTCCTTCAGACCGGAGAGAATTAAATGCATTATATATACTTTGAATCAGACTTGCCAATGAATCCGAAAGTTTAATCATCGACGGGCAACAGGCAATTGACCTCGATCGATGTATATGCTTTCTATCTGTCTTGCGCTATTTACAATATGGTTATTAGGCTTTCCATCGATTTCGCCGAGTCGAGATAATATAGAGAGATGATCCAGAAATGTGTAGCATCATATTAATTAGGTAAATACATTTTTTTATTGAACAGGTAATAAACACCAGAATGTGTGAAGTTGCGGTGAGCGATATGCTAGCATTTGGAGATTTGGGTATGTATATAGACACTTTCCTCTTTTCCCCCGCTTTTAAGTCTAATAATGTTCGATAGAACTGATTGAACCGATTATGTCGAACATGCTATAGCGCTATTTGTGGACAGTGCAGTCATTTTGTTTTTGATAAGTGATATTAACATGTAATACTATATAGCATGCACTTGCGATTGCAATGATCCATAATGTGATAATTACAACTGGTGTCATTAATTTTTAAGCCAGTATATGGCAGAAACAACAGCATCACAGAAAAAAATAGTTTGCGTTGAAAAGAATGCTCTCGTCACATATTGCAAGAGCAATCACTGATATCTCGGTGTAGTGGTACTACAAAAAACTGAACTTATGAGATATGCTTATATTGCTTTCCATGACACGGCGGCTGTGACATTGGACACGAATTAGAACCAGCAGTGATCTAATAAAATCCCCCATCCACTCTCTCGCTAATGCTCAGTTTCATGATAATGCCTTCTTGCACGAGTGGGCTGAATTCGTGTCGAAGCATCACAAATATAGCGCTGTGAAAGGACCTACAAAGCCCTACGGTCGATTGAATTCTCTCATTTTCTGAACTCGTTCACCTTGGATCGGTGTCCGCGCCAGATAGATTTCTCGCTCGGTTATTTGAAGGGTTCAAAGCGGGTCAAGCAAATGTTTGATTCCTGCCATCTCCAAGTTTCATCAGTTATTACAAGATAAAACGCATGGCCGGGAATATTTAAATCACATTTGTCATCCAGCGCGTCCAGATATCAACTTCAGATGGATGGAATGAGACACATCGGCACCAATACATTTTGCCAGGATCGCGACTGTTGTGACAAGAGGCCGCTGGCTTGTACGTGTACATATACTAGCATCAGGTCAGACATTCAGTAATACATCTCAACTTGAGATAGAGGATCTTCACCGAGTGAGTCTATTATATCCAATTTATTGAACGGGAGTACTAATTTTCATTTGTTCAAATGAAAATTACTACTCGAGTTCAACAAATTGGATATTATAGACTCGCGATGTGTAGATTATATTTTTCTCATAAAGTAGTTTCATAACGTTTTTGCAAGAGAAATAAGATCTCGAATACGCCGCGAGACTTGCTGCAACATCGCCAACAATTCGTGAAGTAATTTTGAACAACGTCACGACAATGCAGTCGACAAACAACCCGTAAAGGCGGTCAAATGTAGTACAGTATAAACCAGCGTTTTATTTGAGGTACCTTATTGTGAATTAGTCACGACAACATGAAATATCTATGAATTAGGCAGTTTGATCAAGTGGATTAACAACAACGTCTATGAATTTACATCGTCAGAACACAACAGGTAAACACCAGTGACCGCAACTGTATACGATAGAAAGCTCCAGTTCGAACTGTTCAACGGTTAAAAGATAGAATTAGCAGAATGTGCAGTCGCTGCTGCAACTGCAACTTTTGTTGCCAGAACGCACATTCGTTCGCATGTCCTAAAATTTGAGTCAGTCGACAGCGGCAGACGACTTAATCGTAGTATATGTAGCTCCGGTCGATTGTAGCGTTTGACTGGCTCTAACCCATCAATGAACTGATACATTGACCAATCATATTACCCGTACGTATTATGGAATTTTAGTGATTTATGGGATCAACTACAAAATCTCGGGCGTGCGTTAGTTGTATCCATGAATCGCGTTCTTCAGTCGTAAAACGTCGAAAAGTCTAAATAAAATGCAACAGCTGGTTAAGAAAACAATTTGTGTCTGGTGATTGGGAACGAAAGTACATACAATGGCGAGCGTTTTTATCCGATATTTGTTTTATGACCATAGTGAAAACGAATTCGAGATTTGATGACTCATTGTAAACGATTTTGTGTAAACGAACAGGCAAATTTGAAATTGCAGGGATGAGGAATTTTTACCCCCTAAAAAATGCATGGAACTAATTTAACAGTTAACGCTGACAGTAATTCTAATAATTTCGAAAATTCATACAAAAAGGTATCTCCCGCAAAGTTCGCGACACTTAGTGGTCATCAGAGCAACCAATGGGATTGCGTTTACATTTCATCAGAGCAAACAATGGGACTGCGTTTACATAATTTTCATCACGGCAAATTTGCGGCGGATCGTGATCGTGGATCGTAATAAGTAGTGTTGAAAGTTTCAGTCATCTAACATAGTTATGAGATGGAGTGGGTGGCTCGGGTAAACTCACGTTGGCATGGCAGGATTTACATTATCGTCTCTGTTTGGACAAGTAATATGAGCGATGAGGAGAATTACATGTATGATATAGTAATACTAATCGCCTCCTCCTCCACTGCTGTGTCTTTGAGTCTCTTACTGCCGGTTTGATTGGGATCGTGCATATTTAAGCCGAAGAGTGAAAGATTGGCCGGTGGTCTCAATCAGAAACCTCTGAGGATTGCAATATGAGGCATCGAGGTTCAAGTTCTCACCATCGATATCTCCATCCCTAGGCACCAATTCATCTTACCTTGACACGAGAGATCGCGGTATATTAATGTTGTGTTTGATCGATTACTTCTGAGCGCGAGACGGACTGCCAAGATCACCTCTAGAAATGGTATGCAAGCCTATACCGTCTACGACTATGTTCAGGTAATAGGAAACAGGATTTACCCTTAAGAACCTTAAAACCGGCATTTCGCTCGGGAAATCGGACAGGCGTGAAATTCGGGAATGGGATATCACGATTTGCTTGGCTCACCGTTTTCCAGAAAAAAGTACTTCAGCGAACTGTTTTGACCAAATAAAAACCAAACGCTCTGGTCTTTGATGTTTCATTAATGTTTGTAACAGCACGACAAACCATCGAAGAAGTCGCTGACTCGATTGCCTCAAGAAGTTCACTTCTCTATTATAGAGGAATATATTAAAATATCACTAGGAGAAGCAAACAAAATTTACATTCATCCTACATGCCATTGGTTCCAAATTCAGCACGCGTTGATCCATGGCAGTTTGCTGACACATTTCTATTCGTTTGACGGTTCGTGGACAGTAGAATTTTGACGCTTACATTATAGATTGGTCTGGCTCAAAGACGGGCTGCTTCTGGTAGATTAACGCGGTTATTGGCGAGCTTATTGTGCGGCGGTGATCAGATGGGTATTGAAGCTAATTTGTCATAATGCTTGGTGGAGTAAGTGACATATCGGGACGGAAAATACTCTCATTGTGCTGCACTTATTGTGCTGGGGAGAATAGACGAAACAAACAGCCCGTATAGTCCTTCTCGACAAAAGCCCCTCGGTTTGATGGAAAAAGCGAGAAAATCGATGTGGTGAGGCACACAGGGAAGCTGTTGAAGGTGTAAGGTGCGGCACGGAGCACAAACACATTCCTATCCGAGGCTGTAGTCTCCTGTTTGTCTTCGAAACACAATTATCTCGCGTGCTTTGCTGAACGTCAAACTGAGAGACAAATGTCGCGTGTACTATGTTCCAAATAACTGGATTCCGGCGTACTCTGTCAGGACATTTCCGTGCTACTGACAACCTAGGCCAAGTCTTTCAAATCTCAGAAGTTTGAAAGTTATTTCTAGAAAGACTGTTTGGAGTTCGTGTCTTAGTAATCAAGCACTCATCACAAGGTAAGATTGATTATGGTCGAATGTTTGTGTACGTGAGTAATCGTCCTATTTCTTATCGATATTTATTAATTCCTAATAAAATCATTTATTTTCCCTCAATTGCCAGTTCAATCTTCCACTGGATTGAGCACGTTCATAAATTTCGAAATCATACCACTGTTATTTTTTCTGTGTTGGATATAACCGGCGGAAGAAAAACCACTCGAGTTAAATAACTTGTCGTCTAACCAAAAATTCATTTGAACACGCACAATTTTTAAATGTAACAAAACAAGCATATGCATATTTAATTCACCCGCATGATGTTTGATCATCACTGCTTTCTCTCGGTTCGAGTGGGGGGGGCTCTCGGTTCGAGTGGGGGGGGGCTTTGTCCGTCTCCCAAACCACTTGTTACTCCAGAGGTTAGCGAGCTGAAACTGACCATATCATATATATATATTCTAATCAAATGTAATTGCAAAATGTAATCACAATTTGAGAGAGAGAGAGAGAATTAAGGTTTAACGTCGCATTCAGCAATATTTCAGCTATATAGCGACGATCAAACAAAATTCAATCACAATTTGAATGGCTTCCCTGATAACATCACAGCTACGCTATCTATAAATAGGCCGACACTGCTCAGTCTCCTAGTATATTTGGGATATACCGCTGAGCAAAGGCAGGAATCCATGAGACATAGTTACTTTCAATCATATGCCTTGTCTTGAGGGCCGGTGTACAATGATTAATTGTAGCAACTTATGGTGGCGCAATGCTAATACTATGACGAAACTATGCTATGACGTAACAATGGCTCCTCCTTCTTTGTTGCTCGAAACGCAGTGAAGTCATGCCAGTCGATCTGAATCAGTGGGGGTGATCCATGTTTGGAAGACTGGGGAAACACCTAATAGCTGAAAATGTCTTTGAGAGACAACAATAAATTATAAAGAAAGAGCCGAACTAAGTTTCATGGATTAAGAATATTGATCAGCGATACGGATTTGATATTTTTTAGAACATCATGATGTCTTGCCGGCATCATTGAAAACTGGTGGTCGCTTCTCTCTTGCAGGAAACCAGCCTATGTTTATACTATGATTGCTTTTATGAATTTGGTGCTAATGCTGTTGTAACGAAGGGAGGAGGAGAAAGGGAGTTTACATTACATACGGCTTTACCAGCTCTACTGACGTAGCCCAAGACAACGTAAAGGGTTCCACACATGGATAAGTAGTTCCTGACAACGGGAATACTCGAAAGACTATGCTAGCGGACACACATTATCCAATATGTACTGCGATATCGGATAGCATTTTATACCGGAGCGGTGTCAGATGACTAAGACGGAAGCGTCCGAGAATTCCCGGATGTGACGTCATCTTTTCGGGGCTATTTTCCGGTCGAATTGAATTTTAAGAAGGTTTTTATCGAAAGTAATTTTCTTGCAATGATATATTTCCTATAAATTTCACGTTCCAGTGATTGCTGTTTATGTCGTATTGATTAGTACTTATTACACTTCTCATAATTGGTTGAAACTAGGAGAATATGCTTTATTCGAGTGTCATAGTTGACGGTATGGGTTATATGCTTTTAGTACATTAGTACAGCTTCGGCGAATGATAGTTTGAGTAAGGATACGAGGTACTGTGGGCGGTGGGGGGAGGTAAAATCTTGTACCTCCTCATATTTTAAGCATGATAACATTGACTAAACGAATCGAAGCTATCGGTGTCTGAAATTACTGGGGCGTGAAAACCAGCCACATTCCCACAGATCTGAACTACGCCAATACAAATATAACGTTATTGAACAAGGGAAGAATATGATCGCTAAACGCCACCTCAATAATATTGGCGGTTGAGAGAAAGAATTGGATCATCTCCACTGAAGATATAAACACAGTACCATCAAACACGCAGATGATATGGTATCCACAAACCGCTCGCATAACCAAGCGGTCCCTCTTTGATATCCAAGAGTCGCGAAAGCCACGTAGAAGGAAGCAGCATATATGCAGTAATGAAGCGTGTTTGGTTAATATTGAGCCATGGCTTTATCTCCAATCGGTTATAATGTAGCTCATTCTGGTGGAATTAACGGACTATTAGTGAATCTAGAAGATGCAGTTGTTCTGCCCCAATGGTGTTTAACCTGTAAATCCGCGAATCAGAACTAAAATCTTCCAGTAATTGCCGAGCTTGTAAACGGCAATAAAACTAAACAGCCAAAATGTCAATTCTTGTGGGAAATAAACCAGCCCATTCAATCAAGCGAATGCCCATATAGACCTAGTATAATCCGTGGCGTGTCCGACTCCTCCTCCTCCTCCTCCTCCTACTTCTCCTCCTACTCCGTTTTACTCACTGCACAGCGGGTCGCATAGGTGCGGCGCGGGATAGGGTGGGGCGGGAGACCTGGGGTTTTCACTATCCGAGATTCCATGGGCCAGCCTTGCACCCTACTGTAGAATGGGTCGACTGCGCATGCGCGATGAGTAGTGCGCGATGAGAAGTATAGAAAGGGCACGCGATATCCCTAGTATATATAATGAACAAGAGACGTGTATTTTGTACAAAATAGTCCGAGACTTTCAATGTAGCACATTTATCGACACAGGTAAATGCTGAGAACAAAGCAGATAAGAGCAATAATTTGAACAACTGGAAAAGATCAATGGCATTGAAAAACGATATATCGTACATATAAACTACACTAATCGGTAGCATTACAAGCGTCTGGTCCGTCATTCATTATTCAGCCGTCATCCATTCACTCCCTTTCAACAGTTCCAAGCCGGTATCAAAACTGTCAGGAACATGAATGAAGCGAAGATATACTTATCATCGCCTACGTGGTTTCCAAGACGATACTCCAAGCTTTCGAACAATATATAATATGATGAAAATACTTGTCTAGAAATTCTTCATTTCTCCATGTCAATGATAGGCAATTATTGAACTATATTTCTATCGGTACAATTGTACCGATACGGTACAGAGAGGGTTAAAGAATCCCCGCGCCCATAATAACAATTATATGTCTTTTATCATAAAAACACAAGAGAGGGAATCAGTGTTTAATGATGCCATTGTTTCCTATTGCAGACATTATTATTTGTTTCGATATAATTTTTGTAGGGCCAGTAATCACGAGAGTAGCGAAATAAAGTTATGAAGCAGATTTTCTGAATAAGAACTTGAATTCTGTTACTTATCTTTGTATGTATATGGCAAAATTATTTCGGCGATCTTAGACCTTGAGAGTCACCCCACTACCCATAATCACATTTCGCACATATGTTACCACGGTGTGGATGATATGGGCGGGGTCGATCTTTGCACACTAATGTACCGAATGGATACTTACTCCTAGCAGTATGCTCCTATTTGCTGTGTTTTATATCTGACGCTCACAAAAGTACCTAGTGTTATCTATTACGTTTCCAGGGGTGTTATTAGGGTCCAGGGTTATTACTTCATACAGCTTTGATTCTTGAATCGAATTTATGTTAAGCCCGGGCTGAAGGGGCGAAGGCGGGGAGTGGGGATGCGCTGTGATCATTTCATTACAGGTGTCCACATAAACAGTTACAACAAACACTTGAGTGAGATAAAAATAAAACGCTATAACATTTGAATCATTCACGGTCTACGGTATGTCCCTGGGTGCAATACAGACAGAATACCATAACTTTACGTCCAATTTCGCCATTCTATGTATCCATCATCTGTGCGTGCTATCGCTTGTTTATTTTCGAATATAGATATCTGAAAACTTCGCAGACATTTTTTTCGCCGGGCTCTTTCAGTGAAGTTGTATTTCAGGAGACTGAGGTATCTTGGATTACGACGTTCTATGTACTCACCATCTTTGTAATGTTTGGGATTAATCCAAGCAGTTAGCCCCTATTAATCCAAGCAGTTAGTCCCTATTAATCCAAGCAGTTAGTCCCTATTAATCCAAGCAGTTAGTCCCTATTTTTAAAATATGTCTGGAGTTCGGGTCCACACATCAGAGGTGAAAATGGATGTACGCACGTTTGAAAGAAAATTATCCAACTCAAATTAGAGGCTTTTCATTCCTTACCTAATATGAATACGACGCTAAATTTATTTCTCTCTCTCTCTCTCTCCAGATACGGTAATTAACCCTCTAACAGACCAAACAGAAGCTCCACGTCGTTAATATCTACGCAAGTTCCATTTTCCCCTGTCCAGATTAGCATGATACCTCCACTGTTACTGGCAAGGTGTTATGGTGATTGCAAATTATTCCGTTGAAATTGCAATAATTCTGATCATATTCCCGTATGTCCTGTTGAGTCAATAGAATTATGATTACTTTGACAATCATTTGGCAGCAGGTGAGTATGCAATCATCGAATGATGTACTCCCGTTTTGAATTGAATTCTTGTTCTTGCTTGCTTGGATTTTCAGAACTAAATAGAAGCGTCCTCGACTACTGTCGAGGATATTTATTGTGGAGAGGAGTAATGGAATATACCATCTGTCACTAATCTATTTGATTAGCACATAATTATCAGTTTATGATAAAACCGCTTGATGATTGGCTTATTTATTCGCTTGCTTGGATTTTCAGAACCGAATTAGTTTCTTCGACTACTGTCGAGGATATTTATTGTGGATTATCGAATATGCCATCTGTCACCAATCAACATAATTAGCACATAATTATCACTTCACGATAAAACCGCTTGCTGACTGGCTTATTACATGTAAGTGGAATATGAAGACATTTGGCGATCACACTCTCAGATGTCAACAACAGGTTATAGCTAAATGAAATACAATGCAATTTAGAGTCTATCACTCGGTTATACAGATGAACATTCTCAATATTGAGTCCCAAACATTTTAGTCCATTTTACTCTATTCAGGATTTACCACAGAATGTGTAGACAATTTATATTTCTCTTAGAAAGTTTTTTTTCCGTCACTGTTCTCTTTCAATATATTCTGTCAGTGATGTTTGTATGATGAAATATTATTATTCAAAGCAAATCATTCGCGAAAAATGGATGAGAGACAAAGATGCAGATTTATGCTGTCATGTCTGATTTTCCAGAATTCTTGAACTGTACCTGTACTGTATGGTACAAGACAAATAGCCTTAAGGAGGCCCTTAACGAGGCGCTAACAGAGTGCTGTATATAGTTTTAGCCCTTTTTTTCGTCGGATCTGCCATTGGAAGGTTGACATTGGGGAATTCTACTTCCGCCTTCCCGCTCTCCCTCGTCCAGATACGATAAGCACAGACTGTTGTGATGGGCATGAGTTCTTGATTTCGAATATCTTGTAAATAAAGCATACAGGTACTATTGAGAAATCTAAAGTTGGAACATTCGTTAGGCGATGTTTCTGGGCCACGTTGCAATGTCATAACTTATAATTTGGAGCACCACTGAAACAATTTTACATAATAATACGAAACAATTCAATCGAGAGAATGAATGGGCCGTCGGCCTAGCTTTAAAATTCAGCTGACGGCTACTGCTCTATAATTGAGCTATTTTCGCTCAGTCGACAGTTCTCTCCCGCTGGAAAAATAACTGCATGTAGACGCTTGCATGAGAACAAACACCAATAATGGCAACACGTTCAATATCATGATTACTATACATATTATAAAAGTAAAAACTTCCTTGTACATTTCCATATGCCCTACAACACAACGTGTTCCCCATATTGAGCGACAGAGGATGTATTTTTTCTTTATCAAGACTATTTCACATATCTCAGACTAGTTTCGCTGAAAATACCTACGGTTTCTTTCAAGAACAATTGGTGTATGTATAATGGCTAACAGGCACGAAAGTGGCTTCTGTTTATCGAACACCATCGATTGTTTCAAGTGCCCTTTGCAATTTACAGGCTTCTTTACGTCTTTCTAACGTCAAGATGGCAATAACAGAGACTTCTCAGGGAAGAACGTTAGCACTGGCCTGCCATTCTTGATGCTCACAGTGGATTTCATTGATTTCTTTATTTTGCACGCACCTTTCACGTTACTGTCGATGAAACACTATCTTCGTCAAATAGTGCCGCCTTTACACGACACTAATATCCTCACCTTGACGGATTGTTGACGGTTGCCCAAAGGAAACCTACACTCCCTCGACAATGATACTGTCACCATCAGTCGATTACATACACCAAGGGGTTGGTGGGTCACTCGCCCAACACTAATTCATGCTGTAAATGACATTTTATGTTATCACAGAACCTATGATTAGATCCAATTGCCTATTAGCTCGTTATCTCTCACCAGGGTCAAATGCCTTGTACGGGAACCTGGAGATGCCCGGCGTTCATAGATCCGTAATTCCATAGATGATAAATTCCGTCATTCGATATACTCTTAGGATACTGATCGAAATATCGAGACCAAAGAAGATATGCCCTTTCCCCAGTGAATTGAGGTTCATAATGCAATGGTCTAGTCGTCATTCAATGTTCAGCCGCCCTCCATTGTAGAACTTCCGCGTCTTTTATCCCAAAACCAAATTCATATCAACACCATAAGCATCAAATTAAAGAAAAATCATAGTATACATAAACTAGGCTAGTTTTCTGCAAGAGAGTAGCGGGCAACAATTTTCAATGAAACCGGCAAGACCTGGTGTTCTGAACACACCAAAATCACTATATCTATGCTGTAATACGATGAGCCATAGCTCTCTAGCGCATCAGTTATTATTGTACCTCGTTCTCCATTCAGGAGGAATTCGCTGAGAATTTAGGATACTAGAAGATGCATTAATTCTGCCCCAATTGTGGTTGGCCTTTAAATTCCCGAATCAGAACCCGAACATTCTACCAGTAATTGCTGAGCTTGTAAACGGCAATAAACCAAAACAACTAAAGCCTCAATTCGTGAGGGAATACAGCATTCCATTAAATCAAGCGAACGTCTACATATATATAACGACGACGAGACGTGTATTTTATGCAAAATAGTCGGTCGTCGATATAACAAATATATCGACATCACGAAATGCTCAGTACAGGACAGATAATAGCAATAATTTGACCCGGATCGATCAAAATCACATCCGACATTTTGCGCACATATAAACTATAATAGCCAGAATCATGTCTTTTATTCTGATACCTACTCACAAATCCGTCCTGGAGTCCGATCATTATGTCTCCTCCCAGCTATATTGGACATTAGTGTTTGTAGTGTCTGTCAGTCTGTCTACTTTTCTTGTCTGCAAGATATATAGAGAGTACTGAACGGAATTTCACCGAACTTGGATGGATAGAAGCTTCATTGGAATGGCCTCCTTGCCTGATTAGCTTTGGTGTGTGCCCGTGTGTGCGTCCTTGCCCCGTGACCGTCTGTTCGTTTACTTGTATATACGGGCCTTGCGCAACTTATCTCGTGAACTAGTGCACGGAATTTGACGAAACTTCGTTCGAATGACTTCGTCTTATTAGCGTTTGGTATGTGGCCGTTGGTCCGTACTTGTCAAGTGTTCACCCGTCCTTCCATTTACTTGTACATGTATATACAGGCCTTGTCTGCAGCTACTGGACGAATTTTCTCCCAACTTGGAATGGTCTCATCATCTGGTTAAGTGTTGGTGTGCATGCATCTCTTCAAGTCTGGTGTCCATAACCCGACGCCCGAAGGGCTAAAGAGGGCTATATTATTGGGTCCGTCCGTCCGTGTGTGCGTCCCTCTGACTTCGTTTCCGGACAATAACTTCTAAAAAACGAACGAATTTCTTTCAAATGTGGGTACCGTGCCTCAAGATCTCTCTTGGGATGTTTCTTCACTCCGATCGGCAAATAACTGATGCTACCTGTGGGGCAGGATAAATTTGTTCCGGGGACCATGTACAGACCTTGTCTGCAAGATACATGTATATGGAGAACAACTGGATGAAATTTCACAAAACTTGACTGGAAGCTTCATTTGTTAACATTTCTATCCCTCAGTCTATCAGTGGAGATCGCACGAGCATGTTATAGAAAAAACATTACATCAGATATCTTCCAGTTTTAAAACATTTGATTGGTCAATTCAAATTTTCAAATGGAAATCAGTCATGAAATAGGAAGCAAATCCAGCCAATCCCGAAGTTTTTGTTAAGGTTCATTTACCGAATATGGTTATTTGCGTTTAGTAAATGTTTCCTTGTTCCTCCTCTCACGCTCACAAACTTATTTTACCTGATAGGTTCTCATGGATATTATAATATTACGATTCTTGCTCCATGAATCTAATTTCTCTTTAAGCCAATGCTATGCGCCGTGTGGTCGTTTGTCCAGGTGCCCATATAAACATTACAATAAAACTTTAAGTTGGCAACAACATGAATCTCTCAGGGAAGAACGTTGGCATTGGTCTGTCATTCTTCATGCTCACGGTGGATTTACTCGATTTCTAAATTTTGTACGCACCTTTCATGTTACTGTCGATGAAACACATCTTCGCCAAATAGCGCCGCCTTTACATGACACTAATATCCGCACCTTGACGGATTGTTGGCGGTTGTCCAAAGGAAACCTACACTCCCGTGACACGATAGTGCCACTATCAGTCGATTACATACAACAACGGTTGGTGGGTCACTCGCCCAACACTCTTCCATGCTGTAAAGGCAGGTTCTGTTATGACAGAACCCATTATTATATCAAATTTCCTGTAGCTCGTTTTTCCACGCCATGGTCGAAGGTCTTGCACGGGAACCTTGGGATGCCGGGCATCCATAGATTCGTATTTCCATAGATGCTAAATTCCATAATGCTGTCATTCGATATACTCTTATGATAGTGGACGAGATCTTGAGACCAATTTAGCTGATCGAATTTAAACTCGGGGATACATACAACTCGGGCTTACATATGTCACCAACTGATTTCTGTAACAGAACTGTTGGTATTGATTTTGAGCGAGATGTTCAATGCAGATTGGCAGCTGTGGCGACTTTGGGAACTCCCTTGTACATTTCCAGATGCCCTTCAAGTACAAAGTGTTCCCCATATTTAGCGACTGGGAATGCATTTTGTATTTTAATGCCAATTTCACATATCTCAGACTGGTTTCACTGGAAGTTCCTTCGGTTTCTTCCAAAAACAATTGGTGTACGTATTATGGTTAATATGCACAGAAGTGGCTTCTGTTAATCGAACACCATCGACTGTTTCAAGTGCTCTATGTAACTGAAAGGTTTTTACGTCTTTCTATCGTGAAGTTGGCAACAACACGGACTTGCCAGGGAAGAATCTTAGCAGTGACCTGTCATTCTTGATGCTCACCGTGGATTTAATAGATTTCTATATTTTGGACGCACCTTTCCCTGTTTCTGTCGAGGAGACACTATCTTCTTCACATAGGGCCGCCTTTGTATGACAATAATATCCGCAGTGTGACGAGTTGCTGGCGTTTGCCGAAAGGAAATCTATACTCCTGTGACACATTACTGTCACCATCAGTTGTTTGCATACAACAAGGGTTGGTGGGTCACTCGCCTAACAGTAATTCATGCTGTAAATGGCAGGTTATCTTATCACAGAACCCATGATCACATCCAATTGTCTATTATATTAAGTCGTTATCGACCGCCAGAGCCGAAAGTCTTGCACGGGAAATTCTGGGATGCCGGGCGTCCATAAATCCGTAATTCCATAGATACTAAATTCCGTCATTCGATATACTCTTGTGGGTCACATCCAATCGATCGAGACTGTTTCTCGATAAACGAGCAAAACCGATAAAATATCTCTTCTCGAAGGGTCCCGGTTTATCTCTATCGATTGCAGTCGCGGTTTGCTCCCGGTTTTATCTCGGCTCGCAAGACCATCTCGATCCTCCTCGAAATAACTCGATCTGCTTCGAGAATGGAATCGAGATGCTATCAAATGGAATTTTGAACTATTCGGAAGGTATATGCTCGCTATGTATATACTCTGTGACAGCGAGATCAATCTCGGCGAGTACAATAAGCAATAAAACATGGATAATGAATTAGATTGAACATGAATCATTTAATATTATCTGGTTATTCCGCCTATAGATCTGTAGTTGAATACTTGCTCTGACAGCGCCTACACGTTATGTATGGAAAGAAAGAAACATCACCAATCGAAAATGTATAAGCTGGCTCAATATTATTCAGTGTAACTTTCTAACTTTCTTCGAACCTGTTTTAAGAATTTGAATCACTTTATGAGATACGTCCAGGAACTGAAAGTATATCGGAATGGGGGATCTTTAGAGTTAGAGATAAAGGGGCTACGAAGACCACAAATGCGACTGGTAATTCACTGGAAATCGGGGAACATAAACATAAACGCTCGAGCAGACAAACTTTCCGAATAAATTTCGGACAAACAACACGCAGTATCGTTTATAGTAAAATGTATGTAACCGTTGGTCTAAAGCGTGATTGCTCTCTGAATTGGGCGGTAATTACTTCCTTTATTTGGTTAATTCCCTAGACATATGGAATCAGCAATAAATAATAGAACGTGAGTATATTTCCCCTCCAACAGTGTTGTTTCAGTTTGTTTCGCTGTTGTTTCAAGCCGATCGTTTTTCAGAGACCGACTGTGGTGTGAATTATGAAGACCTCTAATTCCGATTGTCAGTATTTCCGCAAACCACTCCCAGACAAGCTTATGTCAGAAATAAAATCTGTTGATATAATGTCCTTATTTGAACTATATCTCAGCACAGTAATTCTCAGAAAAATGGAATTCGCAACGAATAATACAAAATTATAAAACAAATTACACATCAAGGTTAATATACCGGTCAATCACTTAACATAGCTTTCATTTTTCGGTTGAAACGATCCATGTTAGGTCCAAAGAAAATTTGTAGAACAATAATTAACGCATGCTTCCATAACATCATTATTCATATCATATCCAGTTAACGTGTCATTTGTTCCGCGACGGATACTAGTCAGATATACAATATATTATCGATGTGAGATATAATTGAAGATCATTCAATTATATATCTAGATAAACGAAAGTTTAAGTTCAATTGGATTCAGGAAACATTACAATGAATAACATGGAAAACGTCTTTAACAAATCTGTTGTCTGGATTCTATTTTGGCCGCGATATATGTATGAGACGAGCGCCCTCCAAAATATGGTACCCGAGCAACTCTCTAATCGCCTGAGAAGTTAGGCAAAATTAACGGCAACAAAACACAGACATATTGAAACCGGGACCCCCTTCGTGATTACCGATCATCTCGAAAACCGGGACGTTTTGATCGAGATAGAACGGGGAGCAACCCGGGAGACTTCATCAGGGGTCCCGGTTCTGCCCTCTCGCTTTCAGCCGAGAAATTTCTCGATCCATCTCGAAGGCATCGAGAAAGTACGTCGAATAATTGGACGTGACCCCTTACGATACTGGTCAAAATATCGAGACCCATTTAGCCGATCGACTTCGAACTCGGGGATCGAGTGGCTTGATATCTGTAACAGAACTGTTGGTATTGATTTTGATAGAGATCTCCAATGGAAAATGGCAGCATGGTCATTTTGGATTTCTAACCATCATTTTCATTTCCGACAATAACCTTGAAACAGAATTTACCGATTCCCGGACGTCGAGAGCTTCACGAAATTTCAAATTACTGCAGTAAATGAGAACACGTTATTATTTGAGAGAACCACTTGTTCAATCGAATTATGAATACATAACTGGCACCAAAAAGTCGTGCAACGTTCGGCCAAACAAAGAAGATATGGGCTTTTCGCAGTGAATTAACGTTCATAATGCGATGGTCTAGTCCGTCATTCAATATTCAGTCGTCCTCCATTGTAGAACTTCCAAAATCCGAAGATCCAATTCATATCAACACAATTAACATCAAATTAAAGAAAAATCCATAATATGCATACACATAGGCTTGTTCCCTGCAAGAGAGTAACGGTCGACAGTTTTCAATGAAGCCGGGGATTAGTGTCCCTTTTCATATCCTTTTCTATCGAAACTAAGGAAGGACGCTTATTCCCAATGTGAAGAATATTGTCCTAGCTGGGTTCGAAGATAGGAGCCGGACACTCTTAGCCAACGGACATTCATAACCTCCACACCGGCAATACCTGATGTTCCAAAAATACCAAAGGCAGTCTGACTATGCTGTAATACATAGTATCTGGTTAACGATGAACCAAAGCTCTCTATCCCATCAGTTGTCATGTACCTCGTTCTCCATTCAGGAGGAATTAGCCCACTATTTAGGAAGGTAGAAGATGCATTAATTCTACCCCAATGGTGTTTAGCCTGTAAATCCCCGAATCAGAACTCGAACATTCTACCAGTAATTGCTGAGCTTGTAAACGGCAATAAACCAAAACAACTGAATCGCCAATTCTTGAGGGAAATAAGGCAACCCATTCAATCAAGCAAACGCCTACATATATAACGAATAAGAGACGTGTATTTTATACAAAATAGTCGGCTTTCTTCAATATAACAGATATATCGACACAGCGAAATGCCCAGAACAAGGCGGATAATAGCAATAATTTGTACCAGATCGATAGCATTCACGTACGATATTTTCGCACATATCATCAAAACTGTCCGGAATCATGTCTTTTATCCTAATATCTAATCGCAAATCAGTCCTGAAGCTCGATCATTGTTGTATGCAGATGGTGAAATTCTGTTGGTAGCCTCAATACGCCCCGAAGTTTAACCCTACACCATGTGACATATATGTAGATGGTGAAATTCTGTTGGTAGCCTCAGTACGCCCCGAAGTTTAACCCTACACCATGTGACATATATGTAGATGGTGAAATTCTCTTGGTGGCCTCAATACGCCCCGAAGTTTAACCCTACGCCATGTGACATACATGTATATGTAGATGGTGAAATTCTGTTGGTGGCCTCAGTACGCCCCAAGTTTAACCCTACACCATGTGACATACATGTAGATGGTGAAATGCTGTTGGTGGCCTCAGTACGCCCCGAAGTTTAACCCTACATCATGAGACATATATGCAGATGGTGAAATTCTGTTGGTAGCCTCAGTACGCCCCGAGGTTTAACCCTACACCATGTGACATATATGTCAACACCATGGAGATGATCGAAACAATAGTGCATCACGGGATTCTTTCAGTTAGAAACATTAGGTTGGTCAATTCAAATTTTCAAATGGAAATCCGGCTTGCGAAGACTAAAGAAAGAAATTCGAGCCAATCATATGCAGACTTTATGTAAAGGTTCATCTACCGAATGAGTGCTTGCGCTTGATGACATATTTTACCTGATAGGCTCTCGTGATTATTATAAGATCACAATTCTTGGTCCATGTATCTAATTCCGTCCAGGTGTTCGCATATATATTTCACGATACTGAGATTTTCTGGGAGTTGATGCATGTAGATGTAATGATGAGGACGGATGATATGTGAAGGTACGTACATTTATTGACGTGTCATTTATTTCTTGTACGGTTTCTTCTGTTTCTATACAATATATGGACCATATATGGAACAGTCCAACTCAGCCAAACAATGTCAACTGTAATTGAGGGGAAAAACCCCAGCGAGCAGTCTCTACCTTTGGGCTATGCAAGCTTTAGCTGGCGAAGTATGGACATCATATTCGACATTCAATATTCAGCCGCAGTCCAAAAAATAATTTTCAAATAAATAATCGACAGACCGTTTTCGGAGCATCAACAAATACATGTAGCATAAATTCCGTATATGCATGAAATAAAAATAAAAAGGAATACAAGATGGTTTCCTGCAACAGAGAAGTTGTCAACAGTTTTCAATGATGCCAGCGGCACACCATGCACTTTACATATAATCCTTATCACTGCCCAGTATTACTTATCTAGATTTCCATATCGTGTTATATGGAATCTGCAATACACATACCCCTCCTTCTTCTCCCGACTTTCATTATTTATTTTCATTTAGTTTTTGTCAAATTTCACCAAGGTAGCTATGGTGTTGCACAGATGTCGGGAGCCAGTAGGTCAATGCCACCGTGGTTTCAAAATCAGAAAATAATTGAAAATGGCATTTTTTGCTGGACGATATATGAGGAAAAAACGATGCATGTATGTCGCAAAGCAAATTTGAATTCAACGGTCAAGGCCACTATGAGCAAAAATTTATTTGCTAGTGGTCATATGTATACGCTTGCCTTCATATGGTGGCTCATCGTTGTTAACACTTTGGCATGTATGACAAATTGTTGAACTGTTCTATTCAACCAGTGTTAACACATCTCAAAGCTAATGTATATGTACCCAGAACTCGGCTGTCTCATTTTGTTGATATATAATACAGAGGAAAAGAAGCTTCACAGGAGTTCACTCTTTCCCTATCAAGATTAGCGCATTAGCTAGCTCGAATATCGAACACACCGTGTCGCGGTGTTTTCTAACAATTCCTCAACCCTATCTGATCTGGGCTTTTTTTGGACCTGTCCAGGCCGGCCTCTCCCGAAATATTGTTCTTACCCCTTGAGCTAGGGGGCTGAAACTTACCACACTATATCCTTGATTCAAACTCTATCAGAAAATGTAACAAAATCCAAGATGTCCACTTTGATGAAGTTACAGTGACGTGATTTTCAAAAAGGCATTTTTGGGAAGATTTTTTAATTATTTTTTTTTATTTGTCATTGCTACGTAAAAGCTGCATGATACATTAGTAAATAATAGTCCGATGGGAAATAAAATAGGTTTTGCCCACTTTTCCTCGCAGAAAAGCAGAAATTTTGAAGAAAAATGACGAAAACATCATTTTTCTTGTACGGCACATGGCCACCATATTGAATTTACCCATGATACTCTGATCAGGGGGTCATGCAAGAAGGCTCAAAATGATCCCAATATGATAAGCGACACATTCACGGAGTGTCCGCTCTCAAGAATTTGTGGTTCATGAGATAGGATAGAAAGTTTGGTAGGAGGGCCATAATGTCCCCCAGGAGGAATGGTGGGGTTAACAACGGAACATTGAACGTATGATGTTACTTTCGATTCATCCTCTAAACATGGTGGTTGTAAATTAGTAAAGCTGATGTGAATTGTTTCGTTGAAATAGAAATATTGCTCACCCAGTACTGCCCTTCCCGTATATCCTGACAAGAGATATGTGGTCAATTTATTTATAATTACTTTTCCACATATTGTATTATCATTTGTTTAGTTTTATCCAGGGGGCGTATACGAAGTCAACTAACTGAAAAGGGTTTTTTGGCTATTGGAAAGGATATATACTGTGGACGATGGACTATATATCATCTGATCCATACGATTATCACTCGATGATAATACTGCTTGGTGACTTATACTGCTTATTTAGTGGAATTTGAAGACAATTGTCTACAATGATTGTATAAAATCAAGTGCATGCAAGTGCATATATAGACTGATGGTATCTATCTTGAACTTGCTCGTCGTCCCTGCGACAAGCGCGCGGAAATATTCTAGTCCATATCACGATTTACCAGAACATGTGAAAATGATTTTATGGATTGAACGTCATCAAAGTGCCTTATATCGTCCAAAGGAGTTCTTCACCAATTCACCGCCCTATTTCAACATTTGTTCACGATTTTTATCTCAACGATATTTTGTATTGAAGTCAAATTAAATTATGTTCATGCGTTTTAGTGCACGAAAAACGCGAAAAATTGATAAAAAAACCATGAAG
>JAVTVY010023545.1:0-85081 GCA_036873755.1 Hanleya hanleyi
GAACCAAGTGGATGGTCAATGTATCAGGCTTCATTGCATCATTGCATTATATTTATTATCATTTTTTATTTTTCATTGCATTACTCGAGAGCTAGGTTTAGATCTCACTGGCATTTCATTGCCAACAAATTATGAAAAAATTTACTCTGGTCCATTTATTGAGGGAATTTTTTAGAGCCCAGTAAATGACAGTAATTTCTGTATTGTTAGCTCTAATGAGCAACATCATTGGCATCATAGGCTCATTTTATATTCTACCCAATTTGGTGTACCTGGTACTGTATTGCCACCGGATTATTCAATATATGTTTATATTATGAATGCCCCAGTTTTCGACACATCATGCTCGAACATGCGTCCTCCGTCGTACAATCGTACTGACAGTGAACACTTCAGTGGAGTAGGATTCGCCAAGGATTATTATTTAGTCCTCGTCTGAATTAGTTTCGACGTTACAGGACAATAAATCATGTTCTCATAATTGAGAGACGTTTGGTCGTGGCGCCGACCATGCCGCTTTTCTGCGAAGGGGCGCTTGCATGGTGCTGCATAGCGTTTGCAATGTCAAAACCTGCTTCTAAACCTAAATCCTCGCAACATCGGGATTTTCCGGTACCAGAGCAGAAAGTTCTTCCATTCTAGACTTTATCTGACATTGTTATCAACCGATGGCTCTAAAATCTCAAGTCACTTGGATTTTTCTGAGCTCATTCAAATATGCTGGAAGCTTCATTTTGTAACCCCAAATCCTCGCTTATAGCGGGATTTTCCGGGTCCAAAAGATATCCAGGAAGAAAGTTTTCTTTCTTTCTTGAATTTATCAGTCATTATTATCAACCGATGGCTCTAAAATCTCAAGATAACCTTGGATTTTTCTGAGCGCATTCGATGATAGACACTGTATGGCACGAAGCCATTTTGGAGAAGGGAGACTTGGGAAATTTCCCATTTCCGGTTTACTTTCAATGGCTTGTGGGTAAAGTCGGGTAAGTTCGGACACTTTCGGCAATACCGGCGAATATATGTATAACCAATGTCCGCAAAGAAAAGTATGTCACTGAATCTGGATAATTGCAAATGTCAACTAATTGCTTGAAACGCGCAGAATCTGATCACGTGCATGCAGATCGATTAAAATTGCGGAATTGAAAAGAAGTCGGATTCGGGGAAGTTCGGACACTGTTCGGGGAAATTCGGACACTCGGTGGGTAACTTCGGACAACAGACGGGGAATTTCGGACAGGCGTTAATTTTTAAAAAAATTGGCTACTGAAACATGCGAACTAGCAGTCCAGATCTAAATATGTACATTTCCAATATTTTGACATGTGCTGTGATATACCGAGATCGGGCAAACATTTCAAACATATATACGCGGGAGAACGATACCACTAAGTGCAAATTCCGTAGAATGGCAGATTACATAATTATGACATCGAGGTCACTGAATGACAGAATTTCTCTGACTCGAGATACATTGTCGTCCGGGCATTTAAAACCTAATGTGCAGGTTTGGACTGGCCCTGTCCGCCTGTTGTACACCACGGCTGGAAACTTTGGTTTAATATAGAAAATGTTTCTCGCCGCCAAGGACTCTTCAAATAGTTTATATACGTTTTCTGCACTTATCCTTCTAAGATAGCCAACTTTCCGTGGACCGTCATAGATTGCCACAGCTCTAGAATGGAATTCATTGTCTGGCTCATATCTCGCAGTATATTTGGCATCCACACGCAGTTCCCTTGCACCGTAATGATGCATCCCAACCACGAAGACGGACCTGACAATTGCGTTCTTCATTGCACTGAAATAGTAATAGCGTACAATGTACAAAGTGAAAATAGCAAACTACACCGCATATTTCACACAAAGAAAACAAACTGTACAATTCCTCTACATCAGACCCATTTGTTTTATTAAAACAGGCGTCCATGTCTGATACAAGTTAGTTCGGAGAGTGATTTGTACCTTTCCAAACAATATTTTCTGCATTTCCCTAAGTTGGGTGGACTTTGCTTTCGTATTTTTGACTCTTTTCTTGTTCTGTTCCTTTTCTTGTTTTTCCCTGAGCTTTTGTTGTTTTTCTTCTAATGTTGCTTTCTTGCCAGCTATAATTTCGTTGCTTGTTAACAATCTGTGAGCTGTGAGTGCTTTTGATTTTTTGTTGGCGGGGCCTTTCTGTAATTTGGGGATAGAAAACAGTGTGTCGAGTTCTTTATTCCAATTGGCCGAAAGGGTGATGTTTTCAGGTCCAGCGGGTTGTGTGTGTTGCTGCAATGGTGCTGAGGAGGTGACCAGTGGAATATATTCTGGGGAAGTGAGTTGTGCCATGTCGATGTCCGGAGTGAGGTTTATGATGTACGGAATGTTTGTGTGTTGTTCCGTGAAGCTTGCAGGTAGTGTCAAGTTTATAATCGTGGTTGGATCGTTCTGTACTGTAGTGTTCTGTGTGTACATGGATGCGACGGATGTTGCAGTGTCTTGTGTATGTGTAGATGTGACTGATGTTTGTTGCGGACGGGGAACGGCACTATGTAATGTTGAGACGGAGACTGTGGATGATGTTGCTGCTGATGGAATGGCGGGAAGAGTTGGTGTATGTGATGTTGCAGTAAATACTGTAGATGATGTTGCAACTGATGGAATTGTGGGAAGAGTTGGTGTATGTGATGTTGCAGTGGAAGCTGTGGATGATGTTGCTGCTGATGGAAGGGTGGAAAGGGTTGGTGTATGTGATGTTGTAGTGCACATTGTGGATGATGTTGTTAGAGGAGTGTCGAACGGTTTGGATGGTGCGAATGCAGTTGGTGGAATACGATATGGGTCAAATGGATGAATTCCACATGCAGCGAACCCACTTTTGATGTTTTGCGCGGTCAATGACAATAACCAACATTCGTTAAATAGTTTTGGCCAAGAAGATTTTGATACTACATTATTCGGATCTGCAGTCATAAAGTTACTGCAAATTCGATTGTAATTGCTAGTTAGAGGGCCAAACACAGCGCGGTCCAGAGGTTGTAAATAATGACTGGTATGCGGGGGAATGGCCATAACATGGATGTTCTCCGCCGTGGCATTCTCCAGGAGTCCCAAAGTTTCATGTGAAGAATGGCTGTCTAGAAGCAACAGTTGTGGCCTGTCCGGACCACAATTCGGTAAGAAGATATTTCGAAACCACTCTTCCCCGAGCACGTCTTCCATCCATGCTTTCGCCTGGTAGGTCCATAATGCCCCCTGTGGGCCGTCCTGTGTATTAAACGTTTGAAGAGACTTCTGTGTCTTTCCTTTTCCGATGATGAGCGGAGGAATGCTCTGCCCATCAGCATTCGCACAGACAACTACAGAAATGGACTCGCGACTGTTGCTGGTTCTGCCCGGAAGGCTCCTGGACCCTCTCCGAGCAACAACAGTCGTGGGTTTATGCTTCAATTGAAACCCAGATTCATCCATGTTCCAAATTAAATTTGGCTTGTCCGCAAGCTGCAGGTCGCTCAAAAGTTTCCCTAAGTCAGCGAAGTATTTGTTGACCACAACCGAGTTCATTAACCGAGCCCTGGCAGTCGTGAGGGGCTCGGGTTTTCTCAAAGTCAGTTCCGGGTGGCGCCGTTTCACACCCGTGAACCAGTCCTTTCCGGGTATGCCACCCCGGAACTGATTACTGATATTAAATTTCTTGCACACCTGGTACGCTTTGAACATGAATTGTTGCCGGCTGACACCGAAACCTCTATCTGCAGCTGCCAGCGCATTGTCAACCATAGCCTGTTCCATTTTTTCTGGAATGGTTGGTGCCCTTCCCATTTTAGATCCTTGCGCCACCTTGCCTGTCAGACGATCCGATATTGTGGATTTTGGTACCCCAAAATGATTTGCAGCTCGTCTAATAGAGCTCTCCCCCGACTCTACAGCCTTGACCGCCCCTTCAATATCCTCCTCTTTATATTTTCCATAAATATTGTTCCCTTTTTTCGGCATGACTGGACCTGCAGAAGAAGTTAATTCTACACTAAACCCGAAGACAAAATAATCCCCACATTGAGTGTACTCTACACCCTCGCCGTTGAGTAAGTAGCCGAAGCATCTATATGTGTGTGCATATACGCAAGCGGACGGAGTGACCTTTATTAGTCGTGGTTCTCTGTATCACGTTCCACACCTAACTATACGACCTGATTCTGACTTTGTATACTACTCCGGGGCCGTGTGCACAGGCGCTGTCGGTCTATATGGCACTGAGGGAATTGTGTTATGATTTTTATCTCCGAACATAGTCGAGCAAGAACTGAAGTGCTGGAGTGTATACATGAAGGGTCCGTGTAACACTTGACAATTCAGCTTTCCATCTTGCAAAATTGAAAGTAGAAAGATGGAAAGCTCTACATCGCTCCCGTATTCGAGCTTTCCATCTCGCAAAATTGAAAGTAGAAAGATGGAAAGCTCTACATCGCTCCTATGTTCGAGCTTTCCGTCTCGCAAAGTTGAAAACTGAAGGATGGAAAGCTCTACATCGCTCCCGTGTTCGAGCTTTCTATCTCGCAAAATTGAAAGTAGAAAGATGGAAAGCTCAGCATCGCTCCCGTATTCCAGCTTTCCAAAATGAGTTTATGTCATATAGAAATACGAGAGCGATACTTTATTAAAACTGATCTGGTTTCTTCAAACTTATACAACATTTGCATTTACGACAAATGTGTGCGTGTAACCCGATTTGCGCTTCCCATACTACTCCGCGGACCGAAAGTGACATCATAAGCCTTGCGCGTGTGCATTTAACAATGACGCGTCAAAGTTAAAATCAAAAACACGAAAAACGGACAAGTCGAGGCAATTTTCAATATTTGAATTTCATTTTTGGGCGAAGGTAGAACGAAAATTGAAAATTGAATGTCAAATTTCAATTTTTGATTTAGAGAAACCGAAAACAGAAATTGAAAATTGACGGTCAAATTTCAATTTTGATTTTGCGAAACCAACGAAAATTGAACTGTGCAAAGTAAATGCAAATGTTGTAAGTTTGGAGAAACCAGATCAAAATAATAAAGTATCGCTCTCGTATTTCTATATGACATAAACTCATTTTGGAAAAATGGAATCCGGGATCCATCTTTCTACTTTCAATTTTTCGAGATGAAAAGCTCGAACACGGGAGCGATGTGGAGCTTTCCATCTTTCAGCTTTCAACTTTGCCGACGAAAAGCTCGAACACGGGAGTGATGTAAAGCTTTCAATCTTTCTACTTCAATTTTGCAAGATGGAAATCTGAATTGTCAGATGTTACACGGACCATGAAGGAATATGAAATCACAGGAGATATACTTTTACACTAGAACAGCTGTGTAATTGAAGTGTGTATCCCTTAATGCCAATTCTCACGGTGCGACTTCTGGTAATAGGAATTCGTTTAAAGAAATATTGTTAAATGGAAAAATATGTTCTTTAATATTCAGCTCGTTCAGCTGGGTTTGACCTTGTACGAGTCTTTATTTTAAAATGGACCGAGATATCATTTTATGCCACCAAATGTCCATGTTTCCATTACATGGCATGTCGAACTATCGCCATTCTGAAGCGGTGTAGGCCAAGTTGGAGAAACCACATCATACAGGATAAATCCTGGTATATCTGCTTCAATTCTTAATCAGGCCGCAAAGCTTCCTCTCGATGTACAGCTTGGATATTACACTATATAGTATCGCGGTGCGATGGAGTGCCCAAGTACATCCATCCATCCATCCATACAAATATCTAGCCTACACCAATATCTTGCGCTTCGTAATGGACGAAACACGATCATCAGTTTCAAAATACTATGCGTCTGTGTGTGTGTTATTTCACGCGATCGGAATAACTTCTTTTATTTTCACTGAAAATAGTTCTTCATTCTGTCATTTTGGCATAATTTGTGACACTAGCATACCCCACTAGGGGACAATCGGCTATTATCGTTTACCGATTTCACCAACGTCATACCACAGAGTATAGTTCGTTTCATTTTTTGTTTGTCATAGACGTTCCATGCATATGATGGAGATGATATATATCCCTTTTAAATTTCGCATGTACCTGATTGCATCCTCTCCAGCACAGGGTTCCGCTAAACATTATCATGATGTTTTTTATTGTGGAGTATTAATATAGTTTCGTGTATTATTTAACATTGTATAATCAGGCGCGGCGGAGCCCCCCCCCCCCCACCTCCAAATATGAAAAGAGCGGGGGGGGGACAAAGACCACTATGCGCCCCCCCCCCAATAAAGTCACTGAAGTCACTTGAAATGGGTCCGATATGTGTATCTGAAATTCCAAAATGTTCCCGATGAATTTTCCTGCCTACCTCCCCCCCCTCATATTCGATTCGCTCCTTTAAACCTAACATGGTAGTTCAAATTCGAGAATTCTCCATCGTTTAATTCGACTTACATATTATTAATCCCATTATCTCATACATTCTACTACTTTTCTTGTATCGCAAAACGAAATGCGAATGTTAAAAAACAACGCCTATCCTTACTTTTAAGCTCCTACCAGCGCAATACGCATATATACACACATAAACCAGCTATTCGGATTTCACTTATATATAGAACATTATTTGATACAGAGAATAATTTCCAATCCACTCAGAACTCCAGTATAGTGTTACTAGTTTCCAATATGCATATATGTTCTTCAGAATGCCACATTGAAATTATTTTAATTTATTCCAAATTTTTGAAATACCCGGATTCTTTTTTCATATTTGATTTAAAAATGGAGGGTAATTTCGGACACACTCTTAAATAGATTTTTTACAATATTTTTCAATTGCTTAGTAATAATTAATAATTTCAATCATAAAAATGGGCTTCTTGGATTAATAATATCATATTTGGCTGCCATTAACTGGATCGCTTACCAATGGATGTGCACAGATTATAGACGTGTGAAACGAGCGTGGGCGAGTAGCAGACAGCCGACGAAAAAGGCCGATTGTGAATTTCGTTTGCTATTGGTCGATCAACTACTTCCGGTATTACGTAATACTACGTCACGCTTAACGCACACGAAAGGGGGGAGTTCATTAGTTCCCATGGGCGCAAATAACACGGGAAATCGGATTTATTCAGAAAGAAAGAGGATATTCTGCACTTGTCCGAACATCCCCGACTGTCCGAACTTACCCGACACTATTACATCTTACGAGGTTTTGCGATATGAAATTGTAATGTCATCGCGTCCAAGTCAATGACTTGTATTGGAAGGTTAACAGATTGAATTTTCAATCAAATGTATTTGATGTATTGGGGTGATTGACAGTTCTGGAAATTCTACAGGCTGTGTTTGATGACTGAGTTAAATCAAATGTTATAATGCTCTGACATTGACACCGCGAGAACGGGCAAAGTTTACATGCAAGCAGTAGTTTATTAGCCCCGCCTATTTACTCTGTATTAACAACTTGAAATGTTATATTTGCAAAATATTTCATTTAAACAGAAATTCAAAACGTTGATCAGTATTTTGTACCGCGATGCACCATGCAAACTGGCTAACCCCAAAGAATTATTTTATTGTATCAACATGTTGCAAGGGGATGGATAAATTGCAAACGGTATAATGTCGCGTCCAATGAATGGTTTGTGTTTACGGAGTGAATTCCGATCAGATGTATTGGGGTGGTGATTGAAAGCTCTGTTAATTTCACGAGCGTAGTTTGATGAATGTTTGGACTTAACTGTTATGTTGCTCCGCCCACTCACGAGCTGAGTTTGATGAATGTTTGGACTCAACTGTTATATCTTGCCCCGCCCACTGAAATTGGCAATGGGACAATCTCACAAGTATATTTTACTAGCCCCGCCCATTCAGTCGAAATTGACAACCAAAAAGGCGATGTTATTTTTGAGAAATTTGTTGTGCTGTTTTGTGTGAATGATTGAACGGTTTTTATGTTGGTCTGGTTGTTGTCAAATTCAGCTCAGTGGGCTCCTAATGTAAATATATTAGTTTACTGTTCGCATTTGTTAATATTGAGATTTCATTTTCGAATCACACGACTGTGTGGTCAAATTGTTCGTTTGAAATACAGATTGAATCGTTGTGAATAATTTGGCACTTTTCTTTTGAGGAAGCCATCTTACTTGAAGAGAAAAACCGCTTTGGTCCGACTATAGGATAGCCATTTTTGGGCCTAGTATTTTTACTTCAATATCTTTTTATTTTATTTTAGTAGTAGTTTAATATTTCATGAAATTTACTTCGTTTAATGTTAGGGGGTTAAGGGACAAGGACAAGCGCCGCCAGGTATTCCTTTATTTGAAAAAAATCAAATCAGATATATGTTTTTTACAGGAAACACACAGTGTCAAAACGGATCAAAAGTTTGGTCTAATGAATGGGGCAGTAAAATAAAATATATGCAAAAGTAAATTATTTCCTTTCTCCAAAAAGAAGTTCAAACACATAAATGTACCACAGCTTACAGTCACTAATGATTTGAAAATACTGGGTATTTTAGTTAGCCATGATGAAAATTCAGCACTAAAAGAAAATTTAGATAGCACGTTGGGGAAAGTCCGTAAACGCTTTCAGATCTGGTCGTCCAGAGATATTACTTTATATGGAAGATCACTTCTGGCAAAAGGTGAAGGTTTGTCAAGGCTTACACACCTAGCGTCGGTGTTACCAATCCCTAAACAGTTCATTTCTAATGTTAATACAGAGATATTCCAGTTCATTTGGAACTATCGTCAAGAAAAAGTTAAGAGAAGTCTTCTGTGCTGCAGTGTTGAAAACGGTGGAATAAAAGCCAGAGACTTCGACACGCACAACAAGGCAATGAAATTGGTGTGGTTAAATAGATATTTTGCTGATAGGCCTTCGTGTTGGAAATTAACCATAAACGAAATATTTAGAAAATTAGGTGGCCTAACATATTTACTGAATTGTAACTATGATATCTCAAAATTAAGTGATAGGTTACCAGACTTTTATATGGAAATTCTTGCCAATTGGTCAAAGATAAAAGACGCAGGTGAAGATACAGACCCGTACAATGAACTTATATGGAATAACAGAAATATTTTATTTGGCAGCAAATCAATGTACAACATCGTATGGCATCAAGCTGGTATTAATTTTGTAAAAGATCTTTACGATGAAAATGGGAAGTTGCTATCATTGCCAGAATTACAGGAAAAGTACATTTTCATCTCCCAAACAAAGGACTACTATAGTATCATCTCTGCTGTTAATAGTTTTGTTGGATCCAATCTATTTAACAGAAACATTGCCGATAAACCTTTACACGACAATCCATCGGTGGGTGGGATGGAGCTGGCCGACACACGTTTGACTTGCAAGTATTTCTATAACATGTTAAAGTGTAAAGATAAGGTGAATTTTGATTATGGTAAATGGTCCAAAGCTCAGGATGACTTGTCTCATGAGAAAATCTGGTCTCTTCCGCACACCCTACCTGTAGAGAATAAAGTTAAACAACTACAATATAAAGTTTTACATAAAATAATTCCTTGCAACCAGTACCTTTGTAGGCGACTCAAGGTAAAAGAATATCCAGCGTGCAACACATGCGGTTTAGAAGATACTATCAATCATTATTTCATTGAATGTCCACAGAATGCTATGTTTTGGACTGATGCTAGGAATTTTTTGTATAGTCACACAAATATTGACATAGCTGACAACGAAATTTTATATGGATATTATAAAAAAGAGCGATTTCAGTCATTGGTTAACCACTTCATTATGCATGCAAAGTTTTTCATCTACAGATGTCATGTAACAGAGAAGGGTCCGTATTTCAAAGTTTTTATTGATGAATTAAAGTGGAATGTACACATATTAAAGAAAGTATATGCAACCAATAAGATAGCAGGGCTGTATTCAATGATATTTACTTAAAGTGCCTCACACGATTTTGTAAATTGATGAATCTGAATACTTCTAGTGAGTAGCTTGTCCTTGAGGGGGGGGGGGGGGTTATATATGTATAATATATTTCGTTTAGTGCAGATATATTGAAATAAGAAATATATTGGTGTTAGACGTTACATTTGATTTTTATATATAATTTTCTACCCTAACACCCAGGCTACGTGGGCATTGTAAGGGTACATTGTAAAACCGTAGCCAGAAGAATTAATGAATAAATGCCCAGTGGCTTGTTCCAGGGCTTAAACGAAAAAAAAAAAGAAAAAAAAAAAAAAAAAAAAAAGATCAATGCGAACGTTCTTGAAAGACATCGGCAGACGGATAATACAATCCGCGATGGTCCCTCTCGGCCATCATAACAATCAGATTTAACACTTTAAAAATAAAACTTTCAGCGCAATTTCGTTCCCCCTTCAGACAGTTTGGGAGAGGTTCAATATTATTAACAAAAATATTGAATTCGGTGACAAGACTTTATACAGCATTTGTGTTATTTTACTCAACTCATTCTCCATCAAGACTCAAATGTAGTTGGTAATAATGTGGAAATGCATCAATATAGTTTACCAGCTGCAATTGAAGGTATCCCAAAATTCAACCTCCCCACAGCGCATGCTCCATTTCGCAGGCTCCATTACCATCCCTGCCACCAATAGCGGAAGTTGACCGTTACTACGTTGCTATGACGTATAGGGGGAACAAACCAACGCACGGTTCAGTTTGAATCCGGCCGAACAAATCCTTTAGTGTTGCACCATTCGCGACTGCTCGGCTTATTCCGTGAAGTCATAATACCTCGCGTATTAATGGTGGAAGGATTTTACAGCTCTCAGCTGTAAACCGTGATCCGCCGCACGTGAGGCACATCACATGCTGTAGGATGTGTTTCCCCTCACATAGTCCTCGTTTGTATTTCTCTCTTATCGGGAGATAAAATATATATCCAAATGAAATGGACATTCCCTTGATTCTACCCGGGAAGAATCTCTTCTAATTTGAGGTGTTTCTCTCGGTTTTTCTTCTTGAGCTAATCTCCATCAGTGTCCATGGTAACGGAAGTCATACAGCTGGCATGCGCCGTTCGGAGTTTCCGCGTGATATTATTCTTTCAATATGGATGCCAATATGGATTCCTACCAGTGCGGATCGAGGTTCTAATGTCCTACATTGTCCGAGATTGTGTCGAGTGGTGTTGCACATGAGCGAACTACTTTTCATATGCTCTGTCCAGATAAACAGGGAAATTTATCTCCAGATAATTCTTTTTAACGCTAGGTCAACAGAGGTATTATGCAGACTTGAAAAGTAATCGAAATGTTCGGTAAACATCTATTTTACTATATATGATGTCACTTCCGGCGATGTGCGCGAAGGCCCCGAATCCGGTCCAAAAATCTGACTGGTGGCTGGGGTGTTATTAGACCCCCAGCGAGGTGGTTGCCCAAAATTGCGTACCATTGTCCCCAGAACTATATCGATTACCTTTCGGTGAAGTTAAACGAAACAGTTGAGAAGGACAGTTCTACAAGCAGATTATCATCAATATATAAATCTGTAAAACTTTCTTCTGTTCAACTAAATATAATATTTATTTCTTAGTGGATTTACTTCAGTGGGCATGAAGGTACTTGAATAACACTCACGTTAAATTTAGAAACATCATATACCAGAAGAATATAGGTATTCCAATGGGTATTATTTCAGTCGGGTCTTCTTGGGAGACAATACAGCTCCACCAAACGTTATATAGATGATATTCTCGCTTTGGAAAATCCATATATATGTGGTACTATGAAGGATGTATATATCCACGTGCACCTTCAATTGATTTGAAGGAAACTACCGATAGTCTAGACGGGATCTCATTTATAGACCTCTGCCGTTACATAGATTACGAAGATTTCTCTCACGACAAAAGAGATGAAAGAAAAAGAGGTTATAACTACCCCTTACTGGACAAGAATATCCTAAAGGGGTCGGCATATGGCGTGTGACTAACCAAGCAGGATTAGCTAGATCCTGTGTTGGATGTGACGATACCAACATCACTAAACATTTTTGCATCAAATGATTCGGCTTATGCTACCAAGCGCCTTAACTCTATAAGTTTCTAAAATTTAGTTATAATTAAACTCATACTAAAGTGCGAACGTAGTGTTCAA
Organism: Hanleya hanleyi; assembly: GCA_036873755.1. Lineage (NCBI taxonomy): Eukaryota > Metazoa > Mollusca > Polyplacophora > Lepidopleurida > Hanleyidae > Hanleya > Hanleya hanleyi. The sequence goes on from JAVTVY010023545.1 coordinate 12,099, forward strand.
GATCGTTGGAGCAACGTTTCGTAACTTGTCTGATGAGTTATGGAAATTCCCACTGGCTTAAGAGACTGGTAACATATTTTATAGACGAATATAATGTACATTAATTAATATGTGTGGTTTTGGACAAGAATTATTAATAGAGCTGCTATATGTATCCCGCAGTAACAGAGCTATTTTTATTACATTCTGACATTTTATGTGAATATTTATGGATAAATTAAAAATGGCTATCCATCTTGAGAGATCATCGTACATGTAAATATTCTTTTCTCGCGATTTTCATCAAAATTGGGACATTTTTTCTATAACAAATCTGTTTGATTTGTTTCAAATATCAAATACAAATTACCTTCACCAGAGTATGAATTTGGGCATCTTGGGCCCTCGTTTGGGCCGTGTTACTATATAGCGGTCACATTGTTCATCATTTTCCAACAGATGACTTGATAGGGCTATTACATCATCTTCCTGAAATATTTGTATCTAATACCGCTCAAGCCGGTGCTAGGGGCCGTGTGGTCATCTCATTCAATATGTCCACATGAACAGCTACAATAAAGCGTGTCATCACAGGGATCACTTTTGGTTTTTGTGATGTTTTATAAATATGCAGTCAGTATATTTGTCTGTGGGGTCATATGACTTCTTGTTCGTACGCTAGATTTCTACCACTCTTTTAATGTTACGTTTTATTAATTAGCGTTGGCTGAGTTGATTTTGAGTAGATCTGCATGGTTTGACACGCAAAGGACCCTGAATCAATTTAAAATCAAAGAGTTCTCACGTATACCGTATATATTTTTTCACCTAAGCGGGGGTATAGTTCAGAACAGAATAGACACAATGGAGCTTCAACCTATAACTGCATATTGTTTCAGGCTAATTTTAGCTTGTTTGCAAACTTTCCCAGTCAAGAGCTTTTGCTGTCACATATATATGCAACATATTGGAACACAAACAGTTCTAGATTCTCTCACTTTCAACCAATCATCCTTGTTGGTGTTTTGTGGGAGCTTTCGGCATGCGGGTAAACCTAAACTAGTAAATGGTTACTTCTGAGATTTAATTCCACATTTTTTGTTGACTTCTACTTAAATAGTATCCCATGCATCCATCTGCGTAGTGGCTGTTTGAATATCATGTGTTTTACATCGTAATGGTGTTCAAATGAGCAGACACAATCAAGGCGCGACTGAGATAATTCTCTGGAAACGACTTAGAAATTCATTTGAATAAAGAACAATGGTCATTGATTAGGATTTTATGTATAGAACAGGATCATATCTTGCTCGCATCATTGAAAACTACAGACCGCTCCTCTCTTGCAGGAAACCATAAAGTGTTTTTTAATATTTTTATTTTATACATATTTGGAGTTGGGGCTAACTGTTATACGAAATAGATCTTTCGATTACTGCCGCAGAACGTATTTCATGGACGACGACTGAATATTTCGTATATGACAGTACCAGGTCCTCGTGTCTGGAGAAAGGTCTGAAATCTTTTATCTTCAGTCTCCACATGAACACCTGCAATAAAAGCGCGGCTGAGATACTAAGGCTACGTCCGATATATTTATATGACAATCGAGTATTAAACATATTTAGCGGTTAGAGTATCTTTATTCCCCGGAAAGCATACAATTAATTGTTATTAAGATTTCATAATCTAAACAAATATTCTGAATTTATTCTCATGAATGTTTGACATTCGCAAATTTCTTGTTGATATAATTGTTATATTCAAAGAATATGCATGATAATATTTATTAAATTTAGGGTATCAAAAAACTACATGTATAAATTAGTCTATATGGAATATGATCTTACGTATTACTCAAAATTAACTGTTCTGGATGTACCGGATTAAATATGGCCAACATGATGTGGATGGGTGTGATTGTGTTAAATCATACAGATTAAAGACTCGTGGTTAAATAAGCATACCAGTGACTCCTGGCTACCTTATGTACACCTACCCATCTGGATTGAATCAATCAAAAGCATAGAACTGGTTGTTAGTGGATTTACTTCAATGTGCATGAAGATACTCGAATAACACTCACGTTAAACAGTGTTAGCTGGGTGCTGATTCCAGCTGGCAATATGCATGTCATAAAGGATCTACTTCGCCACCATGGCATAATGCAGGTACAAGGAGATGGGGTTCATTCCTGTTTTTAAGTTATGTTAGGGAGAAAATGTGGAATGGTGGAGAAGATCATGATCAGGGTTCTTAATAAAACCTACTGTGAACATTTTGGTCCTCCCTTAACCAAAGCCTCAAAAACTTTGTTTCTCCCTAAATCTCAAGTTGAAAGTTTTACTCCTCTCTATAACATAATGGTTTGAAAAAGTTTCACTACAATTTTGTTCTGTTTTCAATGATTTCGGAGAGACACGTGTTATTAATTAAAATATTGAATTCGATGGCGAGGTTATTTTGTTATAGAACATTTGCATTATTTGCTATTCCGAAATGTTTACTCAACTATTCCTCATCAAGACTCAAGTTTAATTGGTAACGCACTAATTACTTGTTTCCCTGGACATTGTCCCATCCCTCCCACCGTAGAATGCATTCTATCGTACTAATAGTCGTAATCTCATCCGCACTAACTCTTCTGTACAATTTGAATTACTCCAGTATACCCAGTACAATGGCACTGGATAAACATTTCGAGGTACAAACGTGATGGGTCATGAAAACTGTTGTCCAACCGACTATTAAAGAAATGTTGAACCGTTAGGGGTATGGCCAATCTCATCAATCATTTATTACACTCTAACCACTCAGGGTGGCACGAGAGGTAAACAATGTGAGTTACAGATGGCGGATAACAATATACATTTGAGCATTACTAATAATTACATATAGACATTCCTTCTTTGATAAATTTACAGAGATTCATGAGCTTGCGCTTGTCTTCAGATTGAAATAGTTCTCAGAGCTTGATGACATTTGGCCTCGTATATATATATCTTGGTATGTATTTCATTCGAATTTCCTTTAACAGTGGACAAGTAAATAAAAAATGAAATTCATCTCCAATGCTGCGTGTATCACATGCTGTACAGTATCTCTCGTTTTTCGCTTTAGCTTCCCATCTTCCGGTTTCAATTGGCTCTCGTTTTTCGCTTTAGCTTCCCATCTTCCGGTTTCAATTGGCAATTTATGATTACATGATCGAAATCTACTGATAATGATTCTGCTTTTTGCGTTCAAAATAGTCAGGTATTTTTCGAATTGGAAATCGGTTTTGAATATTCTGTAAATGACACCTTTTGACGAAGAGTACACATCGCTGTGACACTTTTGAATAAATTGATCCTTTAAGGTTCGTTCCAGTAGTTTTAAAAGACACATCTGTACAATACAATGTTACATATTCTGAGTGACTGGATATATTCAGTCTATTTGCTGAAACATTTTAGCTTGAGTATTACTGCGTACATGTACATGGTTACATATTTGGATTAATGAGCCTGTAGTTCTGACAAGGTCGTATACATGTCATAAGCTATCTATTTCGTCATTATGGATTAACGCAGGTTCACGGAGATTGGGATCATTCCTGTTGTATGTTAGGGAGAAAATCATGGAATGGTGGAGAAGATAATGATCAGGACTATACGCAGACGCTTTCAAAAACCGACCAGTTCCTCCTCATTCATCAAACGCTATATGGACGATCTTCTGACTAGGGATAATCGCTATATAAATGACGCAGTGACGAATATATATCCACCGTCACTGTATTTGAATGAAACTGCAGGTAGCCCTAATGGCACATCATATTTAGACCTACACAAGCAATTTTTCACAGACATGTACCGAGCTGTAGGATACTGAACGGTACTGCACGGAAAGGCCAACCGTACATGTAAGTACTGAACTGTAACTGAACAGTTCCTGGTTTCAAGAGATAACTGAGCAGTACTGCACCGTAACAGGTTGCTTACTGTTGAGTTACCATGCAGTACTGTTCAGTCCTGCTCCGTGTGGTACTGTACGTTATCCACTCAGTACTGACCAGTTGATGAGTGGTACTGTGTGGATACTGGTACTGATACTGTACTGAGGTGGTCGCTGTTGAAGCTGCAGCATCAGTGTTCAGATTGGTGCTTTCCTGTGCCTTCTTTGCACCTTTTTTCTTACACTGGCCACCTCTTCCACCCTTGCCTCCACAGGCTTCAGGCCCCCATAGACCAAGACCCCATGGTCCATGACCCCATGGTCCGTTGCCTCCTGGACCTCCAAATCCAGCTGGGCAGTTGAAACCACCTCGCCCACCAAATCCATATCCACCTCGACCACCAAATCCTCTTGGGTCATCAAATGCCCCTCTGCCTCCGAACCCACCTCGTCCAACACCAATCGACTTCAAACTTGGGAAGGTTCTTCACGTCAGTCAGACGGCCATTTGTAGCCCCCCCCCCCCTCCCTATTGATTTTCACTGAGGTACGTAATCCAAGATAGCTGCCATTGACCATATTGGATTCTGTCCCCCACATTTTGTGAACGCGATCAGGGGACATTCCTTGCGGTTAACATTCAGTTACCACACGGTACCAACATGTGGAAATTTGGCTGTGTATATCTCCAAAGAAAAAAAGCGGGCCTTGTCTCTTGGCGACTTTGTAACAATGAGATGATAACAATTTCGACATGGTAAACCATCCGTTTCTACACAGTAATATGCCGGCGAGATCGGTATGTGACGTATCATACGTATCATATTTCGCCAAGTAGCATTTGCTAGATCCTTGTAAACTGACGATTTTAATCAACGTCACAAAATGTTTATTGCAGAAACTTATAACACAGGGCTATGCCAGCATATCGCTTGCTGATAGCAAAATACGAGCTTAGGGTGCATGAACTATGGTGTTTAACGAGTGTCTAATTCCACTTAACCCTGGACCAGGGATCGAATGAACCCATCTACTTCAATATCCTCATGGTGTTGATATTAACCATCACACGAAATCAAAGCGTGACTGAGATATACCATTCTCTCGGAAACGACTTTACTACGAAAATCATCGGATTAGGGCCCATAAAAAATGCCTTGTGTCCCATCACTGCCTTTTCAAAAAGTCGGACGGGCGGTCCTTTTTTTATTTTTTCATTTTCAGAAGGGCATAGGAATGGTTCAGTTCATTTAAGAATCCACTGATATTAAGATAGTGATAGTCTAATTTGGTCCTGAAATGGTATACAATTCATTTTAAAGTTTCAGTTTGTACACGGTCTTGCTGAATATTGAATAAATACATTGGATAAATCGGCAAAAATCCCATGACGTTTGTATTTCCAATCTCACCTCCTGCATACTGCTGTATGTGAGGTCATCTCATTCTGATTTCGTAGTCGCAAACTCTCCATTCCTATGCAGGTAGACAGAACTCGAAAGATCGTATTGATAAAATCTGAATCATTGTGATTTGAAAGGAAAAAACTGTGGGTGTTTTATTCCAGCAGGAAACAATAAGCTGAGCTATTCTCACGAAATGGAGAACATGACGATCATGAATATTACCTTGGGCAGTCATACCACAAAGTCGACTAGGAATGAAACTATCACTGGGGAATAGAACAAAGTAAGTTCTTCAACGGAAAATAAATATCAACTATACATTTATACAGTGAAAATGCTGCAGATATTGTGTTCCTGTGAATACTACTATACATTTATATACGAATAGAAATGTTTCACAAACAGAACGAAAATGAGATTACAACCATAACATTGCAAACAGCGCGACAATATCACGGACATGTCGCCTTGATTACAGCAAAGCTCAGCAAAGATACTTGTCATTGAAATACCTTCAATGTGGTCCAATTACAGATAAAAAAATTAACAGAATTATTATCAGGTTTGGAAAGGACGACTAGATAAACATCTTCAGTATCTCCACACAAAACAGTCAAGTAAAAAGTCTCGATCCAGGACAGTATCTAATAATCAGGACATCCAATGGCGCACAGAAGAAACATCAAGTTGCTGGCAAGGCCCAGCTCCTCTGCCACAAAAAGCATTCGTAGCGCACCACAACAGTCGCTGGTATAAACCAAAGTCAGTTCAGCCTCATTTTTCATACAAAAAGAAACACCAACAATTATGCAGGTGAGAAAAAAATAAAAAATAAATCGGGGCGGGCGGAAAAATCGGGGCGGGAGGTGATGGGAAACAAGGCATTTTTTATGGGGCCTTAAGAAAACTGACCAGCGATTAATCCATCGCCATAGTTGGACCCACCTTCTCAGAATATTTCAACTCTGTACCGTATATTATGCTCCCACTACATGCTCCTTTCGTAACTACGATTAACTGTTATTATATCGACTTAATAATAAGTCTCAATATGATAGCCTTAATCAAAGAGGAACCAGTGTGTCGTACCCAAACCCCTAGTCCATAGAAACAAGAATTGGGGGATATATTGGGTGTTAGTTGGTGAGCCTCGAAATCATTCTCAAAGAGAGCCGTGTCTACCCGCGGGAGACCAAAGCGACTCTCATGTAAACTGGTGACATTTTTGAATCTCCAGTCTCAAAGCGAGGCAGCATTACATCATTCTCAAAGCGAGCCGTGTCTACCCGCGAACTACTTCCTGTATTAGATAACTCGCTTTCACGGCCAAGTATACATACCGACAATAATTTGTTCGCGATTGATATGCTCCGAAACGGAAAGAGTCATTTCCCAATTATATAGCCCACGTTATGTTTAGCAATTCGCTTCTAACTCGGCGGAGTCAGCAGGTCAGTGGCAAGCCAGATAATCATACGCCGCCTACTCACCCCCCAAATTTTGGGGGGATGGCTCCCATTTACGCGTGAGATTCTTTCTCGCAGTAGGGAGTCTCGCGAGACGAGAATGCCTCGAAATATATGTAATTTGTGCCGGCACAGCGTGGAGGCCACAAATTGATGTTCGTGCGTATTGGAAATTGGCGCCAGAGGGCGCTCTCTCTAAGGGGCGTGTCAAGGGGCGGTCTCTCTCGCCACGAGGTGGCGTGGGGTTGAGGAGCGGTCATTCTAGGGTCTTTCGTTCGCCAGAGCAGCAGGACAATTTTACTTCTCCACCGTTCTTTCAGCGTGACTCCGCGAAATGGCCGAAAATTCTAGTGGAGACGGCCATGTACCCGGACACGGTCAAGGGGAGGTACAGACAATTCGGTTGTCAGACATGATAAGTGCGGAGGTGTCAAAAGCGGTACAGCTGACAACGAGCAAATTTCTCGGTCAAATCGACACCATGTTGGAGACGAAAATAGGATCAGTGAAGCAGGATATCATACAGACACAGAAGAGGTCGGCTTCGGAACAAGTGTCCGAAATGAAACGTCTGAAGTCTTCGGTGGATCAAGCTTATACATTCAAGAAGAAAGGGAACGAGCGACAGTATAAATTTAATACGGGCATACTTCAACACATTGAAGAGGCAAAGGAAGCTATTGAAGAGGGCCAGCCTGATCAAGCCACGGAGAAACTGGACAACGGTACTAAAGAACTTAAAACTAGACAGAAACATATTTTATTAGCGGATAAAAGCGAAAGCGGTTGGAGAGTAGTGGAGGAATATATTCAAGACGATTTAGCGTCGGATAGCGACGATGAAGATCGTATTCGTAAAAGTGAAAATCGCGCAGCAGCAAAGATGAAACGACAGCGGGGACGAGGTGCATTCACTGCTAGAGGGCGAGGCCGTGGAGGCTTTGGTGGTAGGGGTTTGCCAACAGCCCCGATCATGCCGGTACCGGGCATGGGGGCCATCTCGACTGGGTTTGGAGGACAAAATCTGGCTTCCGGGAGAGGGAGGATTACCGGTAACCATGGCAATTGTTTCGCGTGTGGGAAGGCGGGCCACTACCGCTCTGGATGCCCAGACTTATTCAAGCAGAGGGCGGCCATGGGGGCGGCTTTGGGACCTCCTGATCAGATAAGTGATTTTCATTTTTTGCATGTGTTTGAGCATGATTTAAACAACGAGAGTAGCTCTAGACAAAGTAGTAGGCCTAATACATTTGTAGAGCATGCGTCAAATATAACGCGAAACTCTATCCCGCAGGTGGGTACACGCATTTATTCATGGATACAATATTGTTACAATCAGAAAATAATTCACAAACCGAAGAAGTCAGTTTCGATACAATGTATGAAGAGCGTGCAAACGCAGGTCAATTGGGTTCGCATATCTTAGCTGACAGAGATATTAGCCAATCAAATGTCAAGATCTTCGAGCCATGCATGGCTCCAAGGCATGGTCAATCGCCACGTGGCAAGTTGAGGGAAAAAATAGACAAATGGGTAGAAATTGGCGCGAATGAATACATGTTAGACACTATACAAAACGGATACAAGATTCCATTTAAAGAAATTCCCACACCAACTATGTTAAAGAATAATAGATCAGCATTAGATCATGCCGACTTCGTGTCCGACGAAATCCAGGAATTATTGTCCAAAGGATGTATTTCGGAAGTAACAGATCCCCCAACTGTCGTAAATCCTCTCACAGTAGCTGAAAAAGAAGGAAAGTTCAGATTAGTTCTAGACTGTAGACACGTGAATCTCTTTGTTTACAAGGAGAAATTCAGAATGGAAGATATATCGACAGCAAAAGAAATGTTTAACACTGGGGACTATCTTTTTACGTTCGACATTAGTTCGGCTTATCATCACGTGGAAATTGCGCCTATTCATAGAACATATTTGGGTTTTTGCTGGGACCTCGAGGTTGAGATCAAATACTATGTTTATAACGTTTTACCTTTCGGTATATCGTCTGGACCATTTGTGTTCACCAAGCTAACCAGGCCAATGGTCGCGCATTGGCGAGGAAAGGGCATTAGGGCTATTACTTTCATAGATGATGGCATAGTAGGAGCAAAAAATGAACAACAGGCTTTGTTGGAGAGTAAAGTCGTCAAAAAGGACTTGGCGGATCTTGGTTTCATTAGCAGTGAGCATAAATGTGTCTGGGAACCAGCACAGATACAGACCTGGCTAGGACACAAGATAGACCTTGGACAGGGAAAAATATTTGTGACTGAAAAAAGGGTCAACAAATTCTTACATACTGTTCATAATGTACTTAGTGAGAATCGCATGCTAGGATTCACAACCGCCAGGAAAATTGCCGACATTACTGGCCAGTTGATATCTATGTCACATGGTATAGGCAAGCAGGTGCAGTTGAAGTCGCGTTTTTTACTTTACTGCATTGAGACTAGGCAGTTTTGGGATAGTCATTTGTTTCTTTCAGCCGAGGCAATAGAAGAACTAAATTTCTGGACCGCTAACATCCAAAATCTCAATGGGGTCGGATGGTCGCACTCCTCGAAAGCAACACAGATAATTTATTCAGATGCGTCAAACATTGGCTATGGTGCATATTTAGTACAGGACGGAGAGCAGGGCAATACAATTGCACAGGGTCATTGGTCTCCAGAAGACTCCATGGAAAGTTCAACATGGAGAGAGTTGAAGGCAGTTTCCTTAGCACTAGTTGGGCTGAGCAGTTTCATTTCGAAACAAAGAGTGAAATGGTTCACGGATAACACAAATGTTTGTAGAATATTGGAGAAGGGAAGTGTAAAGCTAGAATTACAATTACTGGCAATAGAAGTATATAATTTTTGTCGTGAAAAGGACATAGCCTTGCAGGTGGAGTGGGTCCCAAGGGAAGAAAATCAGAAGGCAGATGCATACAGTAGGATTATAGACAACGAAGATTGGGGGTTAAACTCCGAAATAGTGCAGTATTTAGACGGCATTTGGGGTCCACATACCGTGGATAGATTTGCCACAGATTACAACTCGGTGTGTGATAGATTCAACTCAAAATATTGGTGCCCAAACACAGAGGGTGTGGATGCTTTTACTTTTCACTGGGGAAAAGGGGAGAACAATTGGCTTTTACCACCACCAAAGTTAGTCGGTCAGACATTGGAACATCTGAGGGAATGCCAGGGTAAAGGTACATTGATCGTTCCTTTATGGAGATCTGCACCCTACTGGGTGAAGCTAGCACCAGATGGGGTGCATCTGTTCACAGCAGTGAAGGATTGGTTTATCCTGCCGAATGTCAGTGGACTAATAAGAAAAGGGAAATGTAAGAATAATTTATTCAATGGTAGACAACTTGCATTTAAGATGATAGCACTAAGAATAGAGCATCACGCAGGAGAAAGAGCAGTTTTACAGTCCAAGTATTTTTGTACTGCCTCTCTCAGCAGTCTGAAGTGTACAGCTTGTAAAATAGGTTCATGGTAGACGTACATGGAGAAGATGAGATACAGTATCTCAGCCAAAGTGCTATCAAGCTTGGAGCTTGAGAAGTTTTAGTTCAAACTACGGGCATTGGATACGCCCACTTTTCAATGGAAGGTATTTACTATTGGACGGTTTTACGTGGACCTACAGTCAGCAGAATGACTCAAGATGACGGTTGATACAGTTTAGGAAATTATTAATTTAGAAATGTCCGATATACAGTTTGTTTACAACAGTTCCTTATTCTTATTTCTTTCAGTCTCAGTGATACAGTCTTCCAAGACATGGAGAGAGTTAGAAGGGATCAGCCAGCAGGATGGAGAACTAGGAGCCCTGTTTCAGAAGATGCCGTGTTTATCCAGGTCTTCTAGAGCTTTATCCACTGGAAGGGCATACGATATGGCTTTTCGAAAGTGGGCTAGCTTCGCGTGTTCAAAGGATTTTGTTTCATTACCAGCAGATCCGCTGCAGTTTTCTTTCTTTTTATGCAAACTGATAGACGAACAAGTAGGACTTAACAGTGTGCAGGCCATATTTTACGGGGTCAAATGGTTTCACGACATGGCAAATGAGCCATCTCCCACTGATCATTCATTCGTGAAGAACTTGTTTGAATCGGCGAAGAGGTGTCTGTCCAGACCGATTTCTCACAAAAAGGATGTTGTGACACTTACTCACTTACAGGAACTGTGCATGCTGTATAACAACAGCAAGGACTTGACTCATGTTAGGGACATATGCATGATGCTGTTGGGGTTCAGTGGTTTCTTAAGGTTCAATGAGCTTTCTCAGATAAAATGCAGTGAACTGTTTATTGCACATGATCATGTTCGTATTAACATTCCAAAAAGTAAAACGGACCAATTACGAAAAGGCAGTGAAGTAGTTAAATCACGCTCGGGGAAGCTGACCTGTCCTGTTCGTTGGTTAGAGAAATATTGTGAATTAGCACAAATACAACTGGACTCTAATGTTTATCTGTTTAGCCCAATATTTAAATCAAGAGACAGACAGGGTTTAGTTGGGGAAAACAAGGCACTTAGCTACACTGCATGCAAAGAGAATATTGTAGGCAAACTTCGCACAGTAGGGAATGGTAATTTTGGTTTACATTCGCTACGATCTGGTGGAGCATCAAGGGGGGTATCAAAAGGGGTAACAGGGGTGTCCCTTAAGAGACACGGTCGATGGAAAACCGATGCTGCCAAAGATATGTACTTGGAGAACAGTTTACAGGAACGCCTTGAGGTCACCAAAAAGTTGGGTCTTTAATTTCCATTTTCGCCCGCTCTTTTTGTCTAGCATTGAAGTTGTGTATTTTTGTGCTGCATGTCGAATAAACGACTCACCCATTCCATTATGGTCGTTATTATATGGCTTGGGGCCTATGAAAGTGAGAACGAACATGTAATTTGTGCCGGCACAGCGTGGAGGCCACAAATTGATGTTCGTGCGTATTGGAAATTGGCGCCAGAGGGCGCTCTCTCTAAGGGGCGTGTCAACGGGCGGTCTCTCTCGCCACGAGGTGGCGTGGGGTTGAGGAGCGGTCATTCTAGGGTCTTTCGTTCGCCAGAGCAGCAGGACAATTTTTTATTTAAAATTGTTTTTGAAAGAGGAATTCATATCTTTTTGGGCGCAAAAAAGTTTGCATTCATGTAGAATTGCTATGGATGCCACTTAGGGACTCGTTAATAGTATTCATTACATAATATCCTAATTCAAATATGTAGACTGGCTAGATATATTCGTTTTTGTGACAATAATACCACGATAAAGGGTATGTCATATACCGGCAAGATTACCGGGTGTATAAGAGACTCATTTCCTAATTAGATGTCGGTATACTTATGCTTTTCCAGAATTTTTTGGCCTGTTTAGCAGGTTTTTATTTCTGTTCTGTTGAATGAAAATCGAGAATACATGTAGGATGTTCTATTGACTGTAAATTGAGATACATGTATGCATAGCATTCAAGTGTGTATTTTCATCGAGCAACATGTATATAGCATTGAAGTTGTGTATTAGCATTGAAGTTGTGTATTTTTGTGCTGCATGTCGAATAAACGACTCATCCATCATTGAAGTTGTGTATTTTTGTGCTGCATGTCGAATAAACGACTCATCCATTCCATTATGGTCGTTATTATATGGCTTGGGGCCTATGAAAGTGAGAACGAACGTACTCTTTACGCGGTCACATGCTTTACAGAGAAAGTGAAATAAAGGGCGATAACTCCAAACAGAATGTTCAATGAACACGATCAGTGCGAACGTTCTCGAAAGGCGTCGGCTTCACGTGCTATTTGACAGACGAATATAACAATCAGATTAAAAAATTTAAAAAGAAATCTTTCAGTACAATTTTGTTCCCCCCTTCAAAGAGTTGTGAGAGGTTCAATGAATTCGGTAACAAGACTTAGATTTTATACAACATTTGTATTATTTTACTCAACTCATTCCTCGTCAAGACTCCAGTGTAATTGGTAATAAAGGGGAAATGTCTCAATATAGTTTACCAACTTGCGCATCATTGCCCCCAGAACTATATCGATTACCTTTAGATGAAGTTAAACGAAACCGTTGACAAGGACAGTCATACAAGTAATCAGATTAAATAGTAGTGGATTTCTATCTCCCGTCGCAAATGAAACACCTTTATTCCTCTTTGTTGAAGCGAACACATAGATATTCGGCTTAACTTGGATAATCCAATATACCGACGAAGGGAATGTTATATAGATATATATAATATAATATAATAATAATCTATAATTTTGACACAAGGCTATTCTATGGATAACAACTTGTTTATTGCTGTGGAGCTTATGTTATCCATAGAATAACCTTGCGTTACATACGCCGACTTCTAAATGCTTATCAAAGAAATCTATAAGTTTGGTCTAGAGGAAAATTATTTGACATTTGTAAGTCTGTTCTTTTTTAAGAACAGAAGAGAAAGACGCCCACAGATTGCCATAGATACTACTCACTATATTTAATCGCAGCTTTTCAGAAAGGTCTACCTGCACCTGCATGTCGTCCCTCTGGGCGACAATATTCATGGGCTAATCTAGAGATGACACTTTCAATTACCAGTAATGTGTGACGATGTGTGGTTCAATGAACACCAAAATCGTGCTAAAACAACAGATCCAGAGATTGGACAGACCCAGACTGAAGTAGGCCGCTCCGCCGATGTATATATATCAATTATCTCATGTGAAAACCGTTACCCCAACAGGGGCTCGTTACCGTTGTTAATTAGTTAATTAGGTTGATTACGGGTGGGGGGGAGTCGAGGTAGAGAATAAATGCCCCATTTATTGCCTACCTCGACCCCCCTGCAATCAACGTAATTAACCAATTAACAACGGTAACGAGCCCCTGGGGTTACCCTCGTCTTTTGATATCTCTCCTGCTTTTCGAGACAATAATCCGGCATATAGGTTCGAAATTGCAAAAAAAAAAAAAAAATCCTAGCCTCAGACCTGATCGATCGATTTCAAAGTAACTGCTTAAGACCTTGCAGAATATAACTAGCACACTTTTACCTGCGAAATTGATATCATAAATTACGAAAAAGCCCTTATAAATATTAACTGGTATCGGACACCATGGACGTTGATTACGCGGGAAATTATTTAAGACTGCTTGGACATTTAATCTCAATAATATTACAATCCAGAAGGATTAGGATCAAAACTAGGGCTGAAGATGGCATATTTTTCACAGAATCACCTGTATAATATTTTGCGGTGACAACTTCAGAGACAACGCCCGTTTTTGTACCATCTTTATGTATGAAATTGGAAGGTTGCAGTAAGCGTCATAAGGTGGCCATGTTGGTGTAACCCACATGGTGCCTTTTGTTTGACCTTTGTTAATCTGGATAACTGAGGACCAAACACAAGGCTTACTGCTGTTGGACTTAAAACTATCGGCTGCTTCCTCCTCGGGACCAGCTTCACATTTTCAAGTCAAATACTACACTAACGTTCCGTCATTAGTGTTAGACTTGGGTAAGCGAAGATGCCTCGGGACTAAAGACGATGGAATGTGCCCAGCACTCTTCCATTTCCGCGCTTTGAAAAGAAAAGAGAATGCATCAGGTATTAAAAGTATATTGTGGAAAATCACAAAAATTATTGTATTTTGGAAAGACAGAAAGCTTTTCATCTTGTACATAAAGACGGTGCAAAAACGGGTGTTGACAGTGTACAATAGTGGGAGTTGTTACCTCAAAATATTATACAGGTAATTGTAGCTCGAGTTTTGTTCCGAATTCTTCTGGATTGTAATATTCTTAAGATTAAATGTTGAAACAGTCTGAGAAAAGCATAAATTCTTGGCAAAATGACTTCGCTTAATCAACGTCGATGGTGTCCGATACCTGTTAATATTTGTAGGACTTTTTCGTAAGACATCAATTTCGCAGCTCAGGGCGTGCAAGTTACATTCTATGAGGTCTTAGGCAGTTAATAAAACTTGGGGTCTCAAGTCGTACTTACTTTGAAATCCATTTTTTTTTTGCAATTTCGACTCTAAAGCTGGAGAGTCAACACAAAAGGGAAGTAACGGTTCTCTCATATAATTATTATACACCTATAGAATTGTCCATCCTATGATCTATACAGACTCGTCCATACCAAACCTTACAAGTGAGTGACTGAGTAGGATTTAACGTCGTTTTCAGCAATGTTTCAGTCATATCACGATGGTTTCTACGTGTGCCAGGACACGAGAGTGCCCACAGTTCTTATCATCCTGGACACTGATCAGCTCAGCCAGTACAGCACCCGGTCAAACTTCCAACTATTAACCGAGCTCATTGTTGCTTAACTTCGGAGTTCGGACGAGAACCGGTGTGCCCACAAAAGGGTACAATCCAATGAATTATTATTATATATCGACAATAAATAGCAGTAACCCAAGGTATCAAGCTAGGGCTGGGCCATTTATGATGTTCACATTCCCTGACTGATCCCTTCTCTTCGAAATCGATAGTGGAAGTAATTTGGTCACTTCAGAAAAGATGAAGCACATGCTCGTTGAATTGATTCTATGTACCTGGCCACCTCATCGCACCAGGATGGACATAGGCCTGACGAACATATCGTGTGATCAGCTTCCTCAAACCAACCCTTCTCAGGATTCATGGTTTCATAGTCCCAAAGACATTGATATCGCCCCAGACATCTCTCCAAAACGTGTCTTGTTATTACAATTCAAACTCCGACACCTCTTCCTATCTCACTCTCCCATCATTAAATGCATTCATTAAATGCAGTCGCACTCGTTACAACGAATTTCCTTTTAGTGTGAGCATGAAGTATCGCACACTGTTTTATTGGACAGTTAGAAAGACATAGAACAATGTTGTGTAGATATTATTCTATAACACTTGTGTGAATAACCGTGCTAACCGTGCATTTATTACACGTTTTAGCACGGTTATGTGAAATCAACACCCGTCAAGTGCAGGTGTTCATTAGGAGATTCCATTTCACAAGTCGGATGAGGAAAGGGACGTTTGCTTTCATAGAAGTAACAATGGAATAAAACAAACAAATAAATTACAAGATGAAATTTCTTTCTCAAGTTTTTACTGTGGTTTCCATCGTGAAATTGTTTCACAAAGCGACACAAATAAACATATCCACGTAATTTTCACACAGCTGACGCAGCTGACAGTATCACTCCCCATTTGAGAGACCACATAAACTCGTCCACTGACATTGGCACGATGCCAACCGTGACGAGAGCATCATCAGTGGACAACATTTCATTATAATTTTTGTGGATAATCAATTTGGGTAGTGTAATAGAATAGAAATAATGTTTCCATAGGAGTGCTCAATGGTTATTTTAAGCACGGTTAGCGTGGGAAAGTTTACAAATTTTCCCACACTAACCGTGCGTAAAATAACCATTGAGCACGCCTATGAAAGCATTATTTCTTAAATAATGACAGCATAGTCGCAATTGGGACAATTGTGTGATTAGCAGTTATCAGGTGAACTGATAATGTCACAATTGTGGGATAGTGTGGAGATGGACAGAGATAGAGAATGTCAATTTAATTAAACTACCTGTGGAACTATAGGTGGAATTTTAATCTCATATGTAAAGAGTTAAGAGTAAGTTCAAACATAATATACGATGATCCCTCCATACCATACATATGTACTTCTCCTAAAAAATGGCAACTACAATACATGAACGATTGCTGAATAATTTGGGGAAGGAACTAAGCATGCACAGTTCAAGTAAATATAGCGATAGGAGGTGGCAGATTATATCCATATCAATTAATTCATCCATCCGCTCTACTGAAGTATATAACCCTCCCTTGTATGATAAAATGGGTTGGCTGATACGCCATCTGTTTTTCTTCTACCAACGAATTTATTTCCCTTCGACTCTATACGACGACCATACTGACACGTATGTGCCCAAATTAACCCTACCTGGCCTTGGGGGGGGGGCGGGCGGAAAGTGCCCCCCCCTAGTGAACTTTTCTCTGCTGCTCCGAAACGACAAAACCTGAAACGTGGTGACTTTTAAGCTTATCTTATTGGGGTCATTTGAGCCTATTTTCATATACCCCCGGGCAGAGGATCATGGGTAAATTCAAAATGGCGGCCATGTGGTATCCGCGAAAGTCGTGTTTTTCAATCTTTTCGCTCCATTTCTTCACATTTTCCTTGCCTAAAAGGCCTTGAAAGTATTTTATTTATGCGAAACTAATTATTCTATATTTGATTTGATTTTTTCGAGAGAAAAATCGGGAAAATGACAATTTCGAAAAATCGACCCCAAACAGGTCGAAAAATGGCTTCCCAGAAGATGACGTCACTGTGTCGTCATCATTTTGGCCGTCTTGGATTTTTTTTTACATTACCCGGTAGATCTTGAACCAAAGATACTGTGTGGTAAGTTTCAGCGCTCTAGCCTTAGTGGTAGGGAAAATATATAGGGGGGCACTTTCCGCCCCCCCCCTCCCCCGCCAGGCTGCGATACACCCAAAATCGCCCAGGCCAGATAGGGTTAAGAGATAGCGGTCAAGCCGTTGCTGAGTCTAATAACAAAAAAGCCAGGAGACAGTGAATTGGCACCCGAAAGATCTTCGCCAGCAGTTGCTGAGGTAGCTCAATTTGAACGATGGCTAGCTACTTATCTGACGTCGGATCTGACGTTTATATTTAGCTATCCGAAGCATTCTAGATACAGTCCCAAAAAGTATGTATACATTCTGCATTAACTTCATACGGTCTATCATAGATTGATGACATAGGAAAATACGATTTATACAACGGTTAACCACTGAATGTGGAATTTGGCGCACACGTTATAGGATTTCTTGACCATACTAAATACAGCCTCATTATGCATCTATACCACGCCCGATCATCCACTGATTGTACACGGTATATCGTATATACGCTCATAACATACGGAGGCAATTTTGGACGACGGCTGTCTACTGAATGTTGGATATAACGATTGTATTTCGTTATCCTGAGAATACTACTCCTCAGCATATATGCACGCCATATCTGAGTGTTGCCCACTGACTTCACATTGTAGTATGCGTATGAATATTATCACATAGGAATAGACCATTTGGGCGTGGCCAGTCCCACCCCGGGACCACGGATGTTTTTACCCACAGTGCACGCCTTGGGTGCAGCTGTCAGTATTCAAGTTATTCGGTGGCATCGTTTAGGAGTGCATAGAGATCGAACAAACATATTGTGGACGATGATTTGCTACTGAGTGTCGCATCTGACGTTGGTATGAGAAAACAGCTCTCATGAGAGGTATAGATGTCCGCAACCTTTGAGTCGGCAATAAATTAAACATGATACCGGGTATTCAAAAGATTTCAGCTCGACCGGTTTTTGGAGTCATAAACCACTTGGGGTCACACCGGACTATCCGTCTGGGACAATTTTTAGCAGAATACATGTATTCAGTCTAGCATACGAAACTTTTCAAACTACATATTCTTCCACATCTTTAGATGTCTCATAAACAAAATGAGACGTCATCATTATCAGTTGACCCCGTGGCTTTCAATCTCAAAAGCGTTATGCTTGGTGTACGTACTGACAGTTGAAGGAGACTTTTAAATTATTGGTCTAATGTATGCAGTTTTTGTGAATTGGAGCAAAATATAAAATGTTAGTTTGATCTGTTCGCATAAGCGAACCTGATAAATGCCTGACTGACAGACATTTTGAGGCAAAGAATTTCAAGTCTAGAGAATTATCAATGACATGCGTTAGGAAATTTTGTCGCACTGAGTTTCACTCATACTGCTGAGGGCTGTTAGTATGAAACGCGTGTTTAACGCGGTTTGTATCTTTCTAATATGCCTGTTGAAAGTACAAACTGCTAATTGAATAACACTGCTAATTCTATAACACTTGTGTCTATAACAGCGTGTTTTAGCACGGTTGTGTGAAATTTACATGTGTCAAGTGCAGGTGTTCATTGGGACACCTTCATTGCAGGCGGGAGAGGACGGGGTCGTCTGCTTCATACAATCGAATAAACACATAAATAAATTACAAGATGGAATTTCCTTCTCAAGTTTAACTCCTGTTTTCATCGTGAAATTGATTAACAAAGCGAAACAAATAGACCTAAATCCAAGTATTTCCACAGAGCATGGCTCAGCTGACAGGATAACTCTTCATTTAAGAGACCACATAAACTCGTCCACTGATGCCAACGGAGACGGGAGCATCGTGCCAATATCAGTGGACGAGTTTTTTTTTCAAAAAAGGAGAGGAAGGTTGTCCAAGCTTAAAATATGTTTTTAACCTTTCATTATAATCTTTGTTGATTATCAATTTGAGAAGTAACCTTCCCACTGGCAAAACAAGTACTAAGAAACCTCAATTGGCAAGAAATCTCCAGAGTAAATTCGTCATACTCCCAGCAGACAAAACTCCAAATAAGATACTATTCGTTTGCAAATATTACTATTACCAGATGCTGGTTAAGCAAATGAGTATAAGCACACCATCATCGAATACGCCAACTTCCTCCCAAAACTGCATTATTCAGGAGGATTTATTTAATAATAACAAAACCTTTCTCAGTGAAAGAGGTATGTGTCTTACAATCACACATATGTGTATTAGACTCCCAAAATGCATAAATCACCCACAAATCTATATTCATAGCTGGTTCTAGAAGCTGCAACACCAAGCTTCTCTCGTCCCTGTTGACGAGGGCCCTTCAGGAGATAAAAGCATTTTGGGAAAGATATTGCGCCACTGTTCCTAAAACTCTGGCGTTGAATGTATGCGGATATAAAAAAAAATCAAAATGTCTTACTGAAGCACTTGATGCGAAAGGACACATACAGTACATGGGAGTTGTCGAATCTTCATTCTACGATCCCTAATCAGGACTTGATTGATCGTCTTGATCGGTGTTCAAGAAATGTCAGAAACCACAAAGCATTCGTTAGCTCTATATCATTCATGGGATGTTTATAGAGTTTCTCGTTAATATATGTGAAATTTGGCAACATATTATATTAACAGCATATAGGTATTCCAATGGGTTCTCATTGTGCATCACGCATGGGCACACCGGTTCTCGTCAGATCACCGAAGTTAAGCAGCGTTGAGCCCGGTCAATACTTGGATGGCTGATCAGTGTCCAGAATAATAGGAACTGTGGACACTCTCGTGTTCTGGCACATGTAGGCACCGTCGTGATATGACTGAAACAATGTTGAAAACGACGTTAAATCCTACTCACTCACTCACTCACTCATTGTGCACCTCTTTTGGCTTACCAACGCTATATAAACGATAAACGACCTCGCTGTAGATAATCGCTATATATATATGACACAGTGAAGGATATATATCCACCCACACTAGATTTGAATGAAACTACAGATAGCCCTAACGGCACACCATATAGAGACCTATATCTCTATAAAAATGAAGTGAGTCGAATTTACGACAAGAGAGATGATGGCAATTTCGACATCATAAACAAACCCTTTGTGGAATAGTAATATTCCAGTGGTACCTGTATATGGCGTATATATAGAGCACGACTGGTAGCATTTGCTAGAATGTTAAGATTTTAATCAATGTCACAAAACATGTTTGCATAAACTTATAAAACAGGGCTGTACAACCAAGCGCCTCCACTCAAAGTTTATCAAAATTAGCGATACATATCGCATGCTGATAGCAAAATACGAATGTAGCGTGCAAGATCTATGGCGTTATACGTTTGGTAACTTGTGTCTAATTCCGCTAAACCTAAACCCGGGGTTAGGCGCTGTATGAACCCAAGTATTTCAAGATCCCCATGGTGTTCTTATGAAATATCACATTCAACATGTCATATAGCATATGCTGTGCTTTCAACATGGATGCCAATATGGAATGCTAGCAGTGCGTCACGAGGTACTAATGCCCTATACATTATCCGAGACCGTGCCAAGTGACGCCAGGAGGTCTATACGATGTTTTGTAGCACACACGTGACATGGCTGTGGACCAATGAACTAGTTGCAGTTGGAACAAATAGGTATATAATATGGGTATATAATACGATTTACAGCGGTTATCAGCAACGAAATTGATCTGTCCAAGTAATACGTATTGAGATTGAGATTGCTACAGCAGTATAACCAAACTCACAATTTCAAAGTTATTAAATCCAATGTATGCTATACTCCATGTCAATGACTTCACCCCTAATTCTCGAATCAAACAGTGATGTTTCTGGACTATATTACACTACGTACATTGCTAGAAATATACCTCTTGGGGTTGATGCCATCACGTCTGGAAGAAAAACAGCTTAAAGATTTATAATCAGATGTCAACAATTGCTTATCCACGATTATCAACCGATGTTATTCCATATGAATATGTGTGGCATTTATGTAGACAGCATCACTTTTAGTCTCAAGTGAATAGAAAAAGTTAGAAATACCGAGATAATTCATATATCGATATCTATGTGACATTGATTACAGACAGGATCACTGTAAGCCTTTAGTGAAGAAGAAAGAGTCGGGATAATATCAGGAGGTATATTTATATCTATACGGCATTGATAGAGATATGCGATTGGTCCTGGGTGGTAGGGAAAACTGGGAGATTATCAAACTACGAATCGTTGAGCATTTATTGCCAGATACGGGATCTGAGAACTATGTTCAAATACCTGGTGATTATCAGTCTAGGAGATTATAGACAGTCAGACGGAATGACGCCATGGATCATGTGTAGGACTGGTTTGAAGAAGCTGGTGAGACGATATGCTCTCAAGGTCAGTGTTCATCATGGTACAACGAGGCTCCCAGGTACATAGGATCAATCAAGCAAGCATGTCTTCCATCCTTGCGAGAAAGTCACCAAATGACTTCACCAGCATATCGGACACGTGTTGCCATCGTAAACGAGCCCAGCTCTATTACATGGCTTAATGGTATTTATTGCTGAGATAATACTACTATCTCCGCAAAATATAACAGTACGCCAGTTAAACCAGGTATACTAGTTAAACGCAACATTAAGAGGGTGATGGAAAACGATACCGGCATACTGACAAGAAGTCATATGACCACACAGACAAATATACTGAATGCGTATTTCTAAAAACACAAGAACCAAAAGTGAACCCTGCGATGATTTGTATCCCAATCACGCTTTTATTGTGATTGTTCATGTGGGCATATTGAATGGCATGACCACACGTCCCCTACAGCACCGGCTCGAGCGATACTAGATACAAATATTTCAGAACAATAATGTCATAGCCCTATCAAGTCATCTTTTGGAAAAAGATGAACCCTGTGACGGTCACATGTACTTCAGCCCGGGCTTGACGAATTACACGGAATTGGTATATCTACATCGGCGTTATTTCTGGTTCCGTTGTTTCGACTTACTTTTGTGTTCTCTGAACCAAATCGTCACACGTGAACTTTTAGTGTGATTTATAAGGTCATGAATACTGTCGCCCAACCTGTAACCATTTCGGTCATCTATACGCGGTAAGACTGACCCTGGGATCGTGTGTATCCATATTCAGCCTACTTTCGGCAACGGCTAAAGAGAATTTCCATAAATCAATACCACGTGACTTCGTCAGCCAATCAGCTAAAGTCTACCGACGTAACCCCAACGTAACTCGCCATTTTCGAATCATGTGATGAACTACTTGTTCAAAATTTCAGATCTACCACACCTCTTGGATGATACGAAAGTTATAATATGAAGCAAAACATAGCAAAATTTAATGAAAACAACGCAAAATAACAACAACAACCGATATCCCTTGAACGAAAAAACGATGATTTCCGTTTCCGGCACCCATGGAGAAATTGCATGCCGGGACAGATTCAGAACATAAATTTATGAAGACATAAAAGAAGAAACATATAGCCTACGGCTGGCATGTCATTTTTCGAAAGGATTTTCAATTTATGAATAATTATACACAGATGAAAATAACTGTAGACTAAAAATGATTCGTTATCGGTTATGCGACTTTCGTCCTTGTCGAAGATGTCCGATGCAAAACGCAGACCACGTGACCAAGAGTTCGATCAAAAACGTTTCGCAGCGAAGCGGCACTCAAAACGGTGCACATCTTTCGACAAATTTAGTTCTATGGCAGGCAAAACCTGCATAAAATTCATATCTATGGAAAGCTTATTTATTGCGTTTTTTAGATCTGAAGTATCGTGTAAATACGATGAGGCATTTGATAGAAAATAAACATTAACGACGTAGTCATGGTTGTAAAACCAAGCCACTCAACATTGCCAAGAATCTTGACTTCGCCGAGGTCCGCGTGAAGTAGAGGGTCCTACTATTTACCGTCCAGATACGCCCAGTCAAGTCCAGTGGCGTACAACTCACGTCCACTAAAGTTCAGAAGAAAAAAGATAACCGCCCAGGCACTCATTCAGCCACCAGTGACGTCCAGTAGCAAATGCCATGTCCAGTGGAGATAACTGTACACCCAGCATTTGAAAATGGTGATTTTGCGATTTAAGTTTAAAATTTGAATTAAAAGAACTCAGTTCGAAACCTATTTTTTGTATTATCATTCTAACTTGATTGTTAATTTTAATTTCGAATTGCAATTTCAGTTTTTTAAATGAAATTTCAGTTTTAATTTAATTTGATCAAGATTAAAGTAAAATTATTTGTGAATACTTGAATTTGAATTTGAATATAATTTTAACTTGAAATTAAAATTTGATAGTTGAAAAAAAGTTGAAAGAAAACTAGAACTAATTTTTTAGTTCAGCGCAAAATCAAATTAGTTCAAAATTGTCTCTAACCTGAAGCTAGGGAGAGTATGTTTCAATTTAAACTTTCAAAGTTTCCATTCAAAATTAAAGGTGAACTGAAAAGCTTTCCAATGTTCTGTTAAAATGTCATAAAACAAGAACTTCTATAGTTGATACAAATATGTGTGGTAATAGTTTTGTGGGTTATTGTTTTATTTTGGGTATATGAGAAGTCAAAACTTATGCCACAGGAAAACGAGAGCCAGAACGTCATCGCTTGCCTCCCGTTGTTTTTGGAACGTCATGACGTTATAGTGGCCCTCGTTCATTCATCCGACGTAGCATGACGTCACTTTTAAATAAAGCTTGAATGAAGGAGACCACTATAACGTCATAACGTTCTACAAACCAAGAGAGACAAGCGATGCAAGTTTTCAAGACGGATTTATAACAGGATAACTTAGATATTGTTATTAGTACAATTTTGCAAAATATATTTGCCCCAAAAACGTAAAAAAGTTATGTCACATAAGACAAGATGTATATAAGCAACATTTTAGATAAAAGTAAAAGTTTTGCAGTTCAGCTTTAATAATGAACTGTGTATGTTTTATAAACTAGACACCCTCCAATAATACCTGAAAAATAATACCAAAAAATGTGAAAACAAACCAAAGAAAAAAACAAGATTGCCACCATAATGACCTCACATTGACGTCATTTTCAAAACAGATATCTTTAGACAATTTTTGGTCATATTACCCCTCCCCCCCACCCCCCACTACCATTCCCCATTGTAGACACAAATGAATTTAAATATCAATATCCAATATATGGTTAATTATGGTTTCATGTCTTCTTTATCTATAACTTTATAGATTATAATCATAGCCATTACAAGGTTGTTTCTGTCCATTATAGTAACCGCTCTCTTCCATTAATATTTTAGCATTCAAAATCGTTCATTAAAATATGTAATTATAAGCATTCTATCAATTCCTTAAATTGATTTAAAATGTAAAAAGAACAATATCCCAATGTTGATAACAGACAATGAAATGATTAAGTCGACTGGTTTTACAGTCGCACATAGAACTATTTTAACATATCTGGTAAATCTATTGGCTGTAAATGTTTGCAAATATTGTTCCCATTTGGCAGATAAATTAGTAGTTTCGTCTTTATGTTCAGATCTGTCTATTAATCACGATCTATTCACTTCAGTCTCAACTTTTGAACATGTCTATTACAAGGACATTTAGTTTGGTTAAATGGAATCTACTCCACCAAGGTTTTACATATGATGTGTACAATAAAATTAGAATTGAATTCCATCAGTAATAAGACTAATTGTGACCGTATATATGTGATGTAGATTTTTTGTCCGATAAAGGAACAGGATTATTCTTATTATAGGACTTTACAATGAAGCTGCCGAATGACAGAATATAACATCATAGCCACCTGGAACAGTGACAGGAAATCATAGAACCAGATAGAATTTGAACAATTAAATATTTGATCCAATCTAAAATTAAATCCTATCTGCTCCCCAATTTGGATATGTCGCCTACATAGCGACATATATGATAGGGGAGCGTTCATAAGGATATTAATTTATTAAGATTGATATTTGATCCTTCAATATTTTGATGGGGGCTCAAACCAAAAAGTGATCGGTACATGGATCAGGATTTGACTTTGTGAGCCCAGTAAAAATGTTGATATTTGCCTGGAACTGTTCTGGCACATGGAATTCCAGTGGTGGGTGGTAAATTAAGTTCTGCCTTTGTCCGGGGTTGTTTTGAATTGCTGGCTATATCTAAAGAGCTGACTTTTACTATGATGAGGACAAGCATTTTACATTTGTTTCCTCAAGTGAGCCAGATGATTATTTCTTCTCTATTATAAATTCTGAAACATTTATGATCCAGGCTATGTCGATAAATTCTAGACAACAACAGTACCACATGGATTGTAATGCTGTAAAGTTCTACATGAACTGACTTTCAAACAAACCATCGGTTTTGATATAAGCATATGTATGAAATATTTGTTCAGTGTAAAATACTCTACACAACGTAGACAGGAACAAGGAGGCCAAGAAGTTGGAGCAACTCTATCTGCCCATATCTACTCCTGTGATGGATGGGCAGATCAAATCAATGGAACCCTCAAAAGTACAAAAGTACTTTAGATGTCATCCATTTCAAATATAGCTGTGTGAAACAAGAAATTATGCGAATGAGTAATACAAGTGCAAGTCCAATTGTGTTAATTTAGAGCTGGTGGAAAACTACTTGATATGAATAGGCAAAGCCAGAAACGAGAGGAAGAAGTATTTCTCCGCTCGCTTCTAGGCTTTGCCTATTCATATTAGCGAGCGGAGCGCGGCCGCGAAGCGGCCGCTTGCGAAGCAAGCTCTATAGGTATTGCGTAGACGTGCATATATGAAGCAAAACATAGCAAAATTTAATGAAAACAAAGCAAAATAACAACAACAACCGATATCCCTTGAACGAAAAAACGGTGATTTCCGTTTCCGGCACCCATGGAGAAATTGCATGCCGGGACAGATTCAGAACATAAATTTATGAAGACATAAAGAAGAAACATATAGCCTAGCTGGCATGTCATTTTTCGAAAGGATTTCAATTTATGAATAATTATACACAGATGAAAATAACTGTAGACTAAAAATGATTCGTTATCGGTTATGCGAGCTTTCGTCCTTGTCGAAGATGTCCGATGCAAAACGCAGACCACGTGACCAAGAGTTCGATCAAAAACGTTTCGCAGCGAAGCGGCATTCAAAACGGTGCACATCTTTCGACAAATTTAGTTCTATGGCAGGCAAAACCTGCATAAAATTCATATCTATGGAAAGCTTATTTATTGCGTTTTTTAGATCCGAAGTATCGTGTAAATACGATGAGGCATTTGATAGAAAATAAACATTAACGACGTAGTCATGGTTGTAAAACCAAGCCACTCAACATTGCCAAGAATCTTGACTTCGCCGAGGTCCGCGTGAAGTAGAGGGTCCTACTATTTACCGTCCAGATACGCCCAGTCAAGTCCAGTGGCGTACAACTCACGTCCACTAAAGTTCAGAAGAAAAAAGATAACCGCCCAGGCACTCATTCAGCCACCAGTGACGTCCAGTAGCAAATGCCATGTCCAGTGGAGATAACTGTACACCCAGCATTTGAAAATGGTGATTTTGCGATTTAAGTTTAAAATTTGAATTAAAAGAACTGAGTTCGAAACCTATTTTTTGTATTATCATTCTAACTTGATTGTTAATTTTAATTTCGAATTGCAATTTCAGTTTATTTAAATGAAATTTCAGTTTTAATTTAATTTGATCAAGATTAAAGTAAAATTATTTGTGAATACTTGAATTTGAATTTGAATATAATTTTAACTTGAAATTAAAATTTGATAGTTGAAAAAAAGTTTGAAGAAAACTAGAACTAATTTTTGAGTTCACCGCAAAATCAAATTAGTTCAAAATTGTCTCTAACCTGAAGCTAGGGAGAGTATGTTTCAATTTAAACTTTCAAAGTTTCCATTCAAAATTAATAATGAACTGTGTATGTTTTATAAACTAGACACCCTCCAATAATACCTGAAAATTGCACACCAGAGATAGGCCTACATATTTTTTAACATTTATTTATGGCAATTTATTTGTATTTCCACATTTTAATGACATGGGAACCGTACCCCAGTTGCAGACGAGGGGGAGGGGGAAGCCCCCCCGCCCCCCTCTATATATTTTTGCTATCCCTGAGGCTAGAGTCCTGAAAATTACCACAATATATCTGTGGGCCAAGCTTTACTAGAAAATGTGAAAACAAAACAAAGAAAAAAACAAGGTGGCCACAATGATGTCACAGTGACGTCATTTTCAAAACATATTTTTAGACGATTTTTCGGTCATGTTACTCCCCCCCCCCAATGCCATTCCCCATTATAGACACAAATGAATTTTAAATATCAATAACCAATATGGTTAATTATGGTTTTCATGTCTTCTTTATCTATAATTTTATAGATTATAATCATAGCCATTACAAGGTTGTTTCTGTCCATTATAGTATAATAGCTCTCTTCCATTAATATTTTAGCATTCAAAATTATATTCATTAAAGTATGTAATTATAATCATTCTATCAATTCCTTAAATTAATTAAAAATGTAAAAAGAACAATATCTCAATGTTGAGAACAGCTACAATATGAAATGATTTAGTCGATTGATTTTACAGTTGCACATTGAACTATTTTAACATATCTGGTAAATCTATTGGCTGTAAATGTTTGTAACTATTGTTTCCATTTGGCAGTTAAATAGTAGTAGTTTCGTCTTTGTATACAGATCTGTCTATTAATCAAGATATATTCACTTCGGTCTCAACTTTTGAACATGTCCATTACAAGGACATTTAGTTTGGTTGAGTGGAACCTACTTCCCCAAGGTTTTATATATTGTGTGTACAATCAAATTAGAATTGAACAGAATTCCTTCAGTAATAAGACTAATTGTGACAGTATATACGTGACATAGATTTTATCTCCGATAATTAAAGGAACAGGATTATTCTTATTAATAGAACTTTAAAATAAAGCTGCCTTATGACAGAATATAACATCATAGCCACCTGGTACAGTGACAGGAAATCATAGGACCAGATAGAATTTGGACAATTAAATATTTGATCCAATCTAATTAAAATTAAATCCTATCTGCTCCCCAATTCGGATATGTCGCCTACATAGCGACATATATGATTGGGGAGCATTGATAGGATATTAATTTATTAAGATTGATATTTGATCCTTCAATATTTCGATGGGGGCTCAAACCAAAAAGTGAGCGGTACATGTATCAGCATTTGTGAACCCAGTAAAAATGTTGATATTTGCCTGGAACTGTTCTGGCACATGGAATTCCAGTGGTGGGTGGTAAATTAAGTTCTGCCTTTGTCCGGGGTTGTTTTGAATTGCTGGCTATATCTAAAGAGCTGGCTTTTACTATGATGAGCACAAGCATTTTACATTTGTTTCCTCAAGTGAGCCAGATGATTATTTCTTCTCTATTATAAATTCTGTCACATTTATGATCCAGGCTATGTCGATAAATTCTAGACAACAACAGTACCACATGGATTGTAATGCTGTAAAGTTCTACATGAACTGACTTTCAAACAAACCATCGGTTTTGATATAAGCATATGCATGAAATATTTGTTCAGTGTAAAATATTCTACAAAACGTAGACAGGAACAAGGAGGCCAAGAATTTGCAGCAACTCTATCTGCCCATATCTGCTCCTGTGATGGATGGGCAGATCCCAAAAGTACAGAAGTACTTTAGATTTCATCCATTTCAAATATTAGCTGTGTGAAACAAGAAATTATGCGAATGAGTAATACAAGTGCAAGTCCAATTGTGTTAATTTAGAGCTGGTGGAAAACTACTTCATATGAATAGGCAAAGCCAGAAACGAGAGGAAGAAGTATTTCTCCGCTCGCTTCTAGGCTTTGCCTATTCATATTATATGAATGTTATGTATATCAGATATGACCAGGCCATCCATATCAACCGCTTGTGCTGATCTACATGTATGAATTAGTTTGTTTGTTTTTTGGGGGGTTTTTTTCAGTTAAGCCTTGAACAGACCACTGGGCATTTATTTGCCATACGGTCACGCATTTACAATAATATCTTGCCCACGTTAAATGTCCCGCGGTTTGATGGTGCATTGTGGGATACTTACCAAGTCCCCAGTCTTTAGTCCGGTACCCAGCTCCCATAATGCACTGCGGCGTAATGGGAGCTGGGAACCCGACTACCCAGTCTTTTGGAAATTTCGTGGAATCATCATCGTCTTCAGAAGCCTCTTTCTCCCTCCTAGGACATGTTCACATCGGCAAAACTGCCTCCCATAAGGCCAAGCCACTCTGACATACCTCTTCCTCGCTCTACTATTCAAGTACGCAGGAAATTACACATTTATTCAACATTAAAGCCCACGAAATTTCTGTCACCTCGCGTAAAAAACCGCAGAATAGGTTCCGCAAAATTCCTCACGTGTGTTTATTCCGGTTCAACGGATCAATCTGACACACTTTGTACTGTATATCGAGAATAAATGTACGATGTGGACAGTATCATAATGCTTTATAATCATAAAAAAGTGCTCATACGAAGCATACAGGAAAAAAAATCTAGAATACAATCGAAACTAATGGGATTTCCATATTTTACAATTTCCGCTTCGATTCCTACTTTTGGACAACTGCAAGAATTTTTATTTTCACCAGGAGAGCTAGACAAGGGAGACTATAAAATGACAGATTTCTTCCAACTTCGTCAACAAAAGGAATTCCCTTCTTGTGCGCTATTTTTCGACTATTTCAGTTCATTTTGTCCACAGAATTGCTTAACCAAATGCACTGCCAACTTCAACTTGACTGGCGATAGTGTGTTCGTCGCTTTATATTCAATTCATACGTCATATTGCATCCAGTTACAGTCCCCTGAAATCACTTGAGGTCGGATTTTCGCAAACTCTATGAAATAAACATAAATTTACGAGAAGCACCACTCACTTTAATAAGATACAGTTTACATGTATTTGTTGAAGCCAAATTATAACATGTTTTATGCAATACGAATTGCGCACAAGATTGTTTTACAACAGCATGTGTAAAGCTCTTCGTCTATGGTCACGTGACCACCAGCGAAGTCCCACAGGCTGCATTTGGCTGGATTCTATCTCAGTATTAGTTTGCTCGAGTGGGAAAGGCTATATAATAAGCTTGTACTGTCCAATTGCATACTGCTTATAAAAAATGCATTGCCTCCAGCCTTGAGTTACTTGAGTTGCCACTTTTATACGTTTTGTCCGTGACATTCGTGTCTTTTCGGCAACCTCCGTGTCTCTTCGGTCATCTCCGTGTCTTTTCGGTGACGTCCGTGACTCTTCGGAAGTTAGAGGGGAGGTGACCGGCCTATCGACCAATCAGAAGCCATCATTTCAGAAAGTTCAATCTTCGTTCAGTGTAACCTAAACGTCTTCGGGCAATCCATGATACTGAAGCTCGAAGCTCTTACTTCTCTCATTCAACACTGAGATCAATCTCCATCGGCTCTTCAATCCGTGGCGAATCGACCTCCATGGGTTCTTCTATTCTTAGATGCATTCCGATAGAAACTGAAATATCCGGTCTCGAGAGTGGCGAGCGTGATCCGTGTATAACATTTCGGTGACGACTCAATTGACTGGGATGCTTAAAGGCTATATCACAATCCGCACATGTATGCATGGGTACTTCGTGGCATGCACGTGTGTGACAACGCAAACTATCCAGGCGATGAAAGCGCTTCGAGCAAGTTGTGCAAGAGAACATATCGGCTGTCGATCTGGAAATGATGAATGCTTTTTTTGATTGAAATTGTAGTTTAAGGGCCGCTTCCCATTCGGATTTCGCGGCCCATCAACTCAATGTTTTATTTGGATTTCGCGGTACATTTCTTTGTTTTCTTTTTATATCTTTTCCAGCGCTAAATATATAAATAAATAAATGAATAAATAAATAAATAATGATAGATAACAATGATAGATTAGCAGGAGATATAAATAGAAGTAAATAAGAGTCGCTATGTACAAGTTCGTAAGTCTCTCTCGGGTTTTTTTGGTTAAGCTATACTAGTAAATATGAGTTCACTGTAGGTCTAATCGCGTGGATGATTCCTTTGTCTTGGTACCCCTTTGTACGCACAAAGCCGTCCAGAAAAAACTGGGAGAACCATGGGCGTCTTCAGGATTTTGAAATGATGAATGCCGTAAAACTTTCGGCTCTTATAGGCCAACATAGGAGTACCCGGATGTTCTACAGTCAGGGCTGTACAA
Source organism: Hanleya hanleyi (assembly GCA_036873755.1). Lineage (NCBI taxonomy): Eukaryota > Metazoa > Mollusca > Polyplacophora > Lepidopleurida > Hanleyidae > Hanleya > Hanleya hanleyi. The sequence continues at coordinate 43,604 of JAVTVY010023545.1, forward strand.
GAACCCGGATGTACCCGGATGTAGAAGTCCCGGATGTAAAAGTGCCCGGATGTTCACGAATGTACTACCATCCCGGACCTCTATCAGGCCCAGGTCCAGAAGCTCTCATGTCCTGCACCGAACTACTGCTCGGTAACCCGTGAGTGAACTAACCACGGTCGCATGCTGTAAAATGCGAGTCGCATAGGGATGGGTCTCCGTCATGGCTCTGCAACCATAGGAATGGGCTTGTGAGATCCAGAGGGACGTATTAGACCATGTTACACATGCGCGTCTACACGTAGCTCTACGTGTGTAGTCCGTGATAAGTACTATTCTGATTGGTTAGTCCAAAAAGAGAGCAACAACAACAACAACAACAGCAAAGATTACAGGTCAATCCTTTTATTAGCCCCTCCATCACAGCACATCCACGCTGGGGGAATCGCCATGGGTGTGTTTGCAATTCACTTATTGTCCGTGTATTCAGAAGTTCACTGTGCTGATCTCAGACTACTCTTGTCCAATCAGAAGCCGACCCTCAGAATAAGTATAGGTCATGTTGAAGGATGGAACACAAACTGTGGACGTCTTTCGGATTGCTGGGGATCAACTGACTGTGGAGTCTGAAGACTCGACTGCAATGCTGGCATTCGTGGCTGGGTGCCTTATGTACCGACCGTTGATGTCGCCGTAAATTATCCTTACGATTGGAGGACTTCCTGCAGATCGAACACGTATACTCGCCAACAGCACCTTGAAAAGTAGACTCATGGATGGGGTCAAACATCTCGGGTTTCTCAACCCTCAAGCGTGCATGTCCATGGATTACACGCTGGTGAGATCTCAACTGGCTGTGTAGTCTGAAGCGGTGTCCACAATCCCCACATTGATGCCTGGATGTCTCATGGAGACACCGTTCATGGTGGTGTAAACTATCCAGGCGATTGAATGTATCCCCACAGGTCTCGCAGGTATACTGGGCAGTAGCGTCGTGGATGTTAGACTCATGGCGTTGTAAGTCGTGCAAGCGTGTAAATGACTTGGAGCAAGTGGTACACGTGACATCGTGTCGTAAGTGGTTGAACGAATGTCTGCTGAAAGTGTCAGACTGCTTCCCTTTTATAGCAAGCTAGCTGTTGATCTATTTTTAGAACACTCAGTTTATCTACTCCCAAGTCGAGGACCGAGAGCATATGACCTCTGTGAGGTCACTTCCGCTTCCGTTCACGTGACCGTAACTGATCTTTGACCCCTGCGCGCAATTTAACACTGGGCACACGTACCTGGTGCACCCTGTACCCTATAGCCCGTACGGCATATCAAAGCCTGTGGAGCTCAGAGCTGACCCAAAGTCATGGTGTTGTCAAGTTATTGTGTTTGGAGTTTGTAGTTAGATATACGTCTAGAAATAAATGTATTCAGGTGTATATTAGCGTAATTCGTGTTAATTCTTTAACTCAGGGGAAACCACTCTAAATACCTGTTTAGATCTGTGTTGCAATACCACAGTTGTCTCCCATTGACTGATCTGTCAGAGTTGTTTCAGTGAATATGCCCTGAACTAGTCATGCGGTTCACACATGCGCAGACCAGTGCCTCAATTCTGGAAGATGCCACACGCGTTTTGGTTGAATTTTTTCATGAAGTTTTAACTGATCAAAACGAAATCTCCCACCGACCCTCCCGAAGTTAAATTCTTGACTTTCGTGGTGGTGACTTTGTATCCTGGTGTATCTGGTAAGATCGGTTGATTTTGAAATGGTCGTGCTACTTATCTATTCTCTATCGTATGACGGGAATTTGCTGGGATTTCAGAACTTTATTCATTTCATTGTATAAGTTGTATTTGCTGAATATATATCATTCCCATTGTCGCGGCATGTGATTATTGGTTATTGATGTGTTCCAGTCTATTGGTTTGGTGGTTGCATATGCTGTATGTGAGCATGTTTATGAAGGGCCGTTCACGCCATAATTCGTCCAAAAGCTACACGTTAAACACAGAACGACGTGCTAAATTTTACAACGTAAACTTGATAACCAACCAATCATGATTCTGTATTTTCACCGCCGATATTCAAACTAGTTCATTTTACGCGTCAAGTAAGGACACCCAATGTTAACGTGTAATGTTAGACACAACGCAATTTACGTTGAACTCTCTGACGTGTAGCTTCAACTTCACGTATTGTTCCTCTAGGTCGTCACAATCTTATGATCCATGGGCCGTTCGCTCCATATATCGCCAACAATTTACGCGTTAAACACAAGAACGACGTGCTAAATTTTACAACGTAAAATTGATAACCAACCAATGATAATACTGTATTCTTAGGGTCAAAATTCAAACTAATTTATTTTACGCGTCAAATAAAGAATTCCACCTTTAACGTGTAACTTTAGACGCAACGTAATTTACGTTCAACTTGAGGACGTGTGACTACAAGTCCACATGATCTCTAACGCGTCACTTTAAACACAACGCAATATAAATGAGCTTTAGACATTTCAGGGTTGTGTTAGCCAATTCTGTCCTCTGCTGGTAATTTAAACTGTTGTCATCTTTACGTTTGTCATGTACCGGAAACGTTATCGACGTTTCCGGTATTCATAACCAATCATTATCTCCCGCGGTAATCTTAAATCGTTCTTATTTTTCGTCCTAGTCCTACACCGGAAACATTGACTGTTCAGTCTACGTTGCAGTTTCAACCAATCAGATTAGCTCTCACTTCATGCTGCACACACCATCTTCACGGACTTTATCCAAACAAGTCTCTACCAGCGCAAACGATCTTCAGCGGATTTTTACAACGATCTTCACCAGCTGATATTACGGGTTTATGAGCAGTGGTATGTACCAATTTTAGCTTATTTTGCCAGAAAGATATAGCGCAGCGTACGCCTAAATGTGCGAGGATATATATTTCGTTCTTGTTTCAAAAGTGCGTTCTCTGATTATTTCATAATCAGGGACACCGATCGCCCCATCGACGATTCAGCATTGAGAATGTGATCAAATTTTCCGATTGTCAATGTCTTGATTTGAATCCTGATAGAAAGGGGCTACTTTCTAATGAAATTTTGCCAAATTCAAGTCAAAATTCACATATACGACTAAAACTAAGCAAGTTTATGTTAGAATACAATTACAGCGATCTCTGACAAATATGTCTACAGGTTTGGTACAATGAAAGTGTTGTACAAAGATCTACAAAGCATATGAACATGTCTTGAACCAGAGATATACTGTGCGGATTTGTCTGACGCCAAATTGTACACGCACGCACGAAACAGGAGTTTGGCCTTGCCATTGAGAGCTCGGTGAATTGCGTACGGGTAATGACCTTCGTCCGCCTCAACAAATTATAACTGGGCATTTTCACACACAAGTCACTACATTCACACTTCGAACTAGCCTTGATATATTAGACCACATACATAAAATCCATGGTACAAATTTCATTGGTAAAACTGACGTTTTACGCAACTGAATTTAGAATACAGAAATGACAATTTAGTCCCCACAACAGAGAAAGAATAATTTAACCCTCAAAGAGAATCGAACCCACGATCCCTTCAATCCATGAAGTTGCTCTTACTGCCGTGAAAAACCAAAATGAAGCCTGATCGGTGTTGCAATGTGCGCAATTGGTATGTCAATATGTCTGTGTGCGCTTCAAGAGGATTTTGCTGAAGTATTGAGCAAAAAAGACCTTTTTACGTTGTAAAATCTATCCGTGCACCCACGGGCGATTGACGGTACCGGTTGGTAAGTTGATGCATACATGAAGCTTATCTCACATTGTACTATAGTGTACAATCGGGTGAGACAGAGAGTCCAATCTGTGTTCCCACAGATGGATATTTGAATTCTGACTGTACTGACAACCGGATTCCCCCAGCGGAAGTACGAGTCAGTCATGGTAAATGACTCGCCATGGCAAGTCAGCAGTCATTTGTGGTTGTGGTGGTAGAGAGAATTAAGGTTTAATCTCGCGTTCAGCAATATCTCCGCTATATAGCGACGATCAAACAAAATTGTAAGTATTCTATTAAAAAAATCTACAACGCAGCTATCCAGAAGTAATCAACACAACACACAAAAAGACATGCACATACATTAAAACTTATGCAACAAACCGATTTCCTTCAAATAACCTAAAATACAGCCTTCTTTAACCCGACTAAAAAGATCTTCTAAAGTAGCTGCTTGATCAATAGAATCTCTTACAATCTTGAAATCTATAAGTCGATCCGAGTATATTTTGTGGCATAGAATACGCCTTGGGGCTGGTTCTTTTTTAGTAAATAATCGTGAGTCAATCGAGTATGGCCAATTCTACATCGACTGATCATGGCTTGATCGAAACGTTACTGGCTACTCAGATGAATTTATGCTACAGTTTTTTGAACCTCGTGAGGTTTGTTATTATCCACAGCATCCCAGAAAGATTGAAACAGCTTTCTCGCATAAATACCGATAGAGGTTCTGAAATCGTTAAATGGGTTTCCAACAGGATCAACCTTATTATCTATGAATTCCTTAGCCATTTCATCAGCTGCAGTATTTCCTTTGATGCCAACGTGGCTATAGGTAACCAACAAAACACGTCAATCTGTTGATGAAATCTACGATCATATAATTGTAGAATGTTCAAAATGGTGGGGTGAGTTGAAGTTCCACTCTCAATCGCTTAAAGGCATGACAGTGAATCTGGTTGTGGTTGTGGTGGTATCTCTGTATACCTGGTATATAGATGTGGTAATCATGGTATCTTGGTGTACCTGGTAAGTGATTATTGATGGAAACATGCTCATACCCGACATGCTCTTCTCCACAGAATAAATGCCGCGGCCAGAATCACCCAAAGTCATGGTGTTGTCAAGTTATTGTGTTTGGAGTTTGTAGTTAGATATACGTCTAGAAATAAATGTATTCAGGTGTATATTAGCGTAATTCGTGTTAATTCTTTAACTCAGGGGAAACCACTCTAAATACCTGTTTAGATCTGTGTTGTAATACCACAGTTGGCTCCCATTGACTGATCTGTCAGAGTTGTTTCAGTGAATATGCCCTGAACTAGTCATGCGGTTCACACATGCGCAGACCAGTTCCTCAATTATGGAAGATGCCACACGCGTTTTGGTTAAATTTTTTCATGAAGTTTTAACTGATCAAAACGAAATCTCCCACCGACCCTCCCGAAGTTAAATTCTTGACTTTCGTGGTGGTGACTTTGTATCCTGGTGTATCTGGTAAGATCGGTTGATTTTGAAATGGTCGTGCTACTTATCTATTCTCTATCGTATGACGGGAATTTGCTGGGATTTCAGAACTTTATTCATTTCATTGTATAAGTTGTATTTGCTGAATATATATCATTCCCATTGTCGCGGCATGTGATTATTGGTTATTGATGTGTTCCAGTCTATTGGTTTGGTGGTTGCATATGCTGTATGTGAGCATGTTTATGAAGGGCCGTTCACGCCATAATTCGTCCAAAAGCTACACGTTAAACACAGAACGACGTGCTAAATTTTACAACGTAAACTTGATAACCAACCAATCATGATTCTGTATTTTCACCGCCGATATTCAAACTATTTTATTTTACGCGTCAAATAAAGAATTCCACCTTTAACGTGTAACTTTAGACGCAACGTAATTTACGTTCAACTTGACGACGTGTGACTACTAGTCCACATGATCTCTAACGCGCCACTTTAAACACAACGCAATATAAATGAGCTTTAGACGTTTCAGGGCTGTGTTAGCCAATTCTGTCCTCTGCTGGTAATTTAAACTGTTGTCATCTTTACGTTTGTCATGTACCGGAAACGTTATCGACGTTTCCGGTATTCATAACCAATCATTCTCTCCCGCGGTAATCTTAAATCGTTCTAATTTTTCGTCCTAGTCCTACACCGGAAACATTGACTGTTCAGTCTACGTTGCAGTTTCAACCAATCAGATTAGCTCTCACTTCATGCTGCACACACCATCTTCACGGACTTTATCCAAACAGGTCTCTACCAGCGCAAACGATCTTCAGCGGATTTTTACAACGATCTTCACCAGCTGATATTACGGGTTTATGAGCAGTGGTATGTACCAATTTTAGCTTATTTTGCCAGAAAGATATAGCGCAGCGTACGCCTAAATGTGCGAGGATATATATTTCGTTCTTGTTTCAAAAGTGCGTTCTCTGATTATTTCATAATCAGGGACACCGATCGCCCCATCGACGATTCAGCGTTGAGAATGTGATCAAATTTTCCGATTTTCAATGTCTTGATTTCAATCCTGATAGAAAGGAACTACTTTCTAATGAAATTTTTCCAAATTCAAGTCAAAATTTACATATACGACTAAAACTAAGCAAGTTTATGTTAGAATACAATTACAGCGATCTCTGACAAATATGTCTACAGGTTTGGTGCAATGAAAGTGTTGTACAAAGATCTACAAAGCATATGAGCAGGTCTTGAACCAGAGATATACTGTGCGGATTTGTCTGACGCCAAATTGCACACGCACGCGCGAAACAGGAGTTTGGCCTTGCCATTGAGAGCTCGGTGAATTGCATACGGGTAATGACCTTCGTCCGCCTCAACAAATTATAACTGGTCATTTTCACACACAAGTCACTACATTCACACTTCGAACTAGCCTTGATATATTAGACCACATACATAAAATCCATGGTACAAATTTCATTGGTAATACTATAAACTGACGTTTTACGCAACTGAATTTAGAATACAGAAATGACAATTTAGTCCCCACAACAGAGAAAGAATAATTTAACCCTCAAAGAGAATCGAACCCACGATCCCTTCAATCCATGAAGTTGCTCTTACTGCCGTGAAAAACCAAAATGAAGCCTGGTCGGTGTTGCAATGTGCGCAATTGGTATGTCAATATGTCTGTGTGCGCTTCAAGAGGATTTTGCTGAAGTATTGAGCAAAAAAGACCTTTTTACGTTGTAAAATCTATCCGTGCACCCACGGGCGATTGACGGTACCGGTTGGTAAGTTGATGCATACATGAAGCTTATCTCACATTGTACTATAGTGTACAATCGGGTGAGACAGAGAGTCCAATCTGTGTTCCCACAGATGGATATTTGAATTCTGACTGTACTGACAACCGGATTCCCCCAGCGGAAGTACGAGTCAGTCATGGTAAATGACTCGCCATGGCAAGTCAGCAGTCATTTGTGGTTGTGGTGGTAGAGAGAATTAAGGTTTAATCTCGCGTTCAGCAATATCTCCGCTATATAGCGACGATCAAACAAAATTGTAAGTATTCTATTAAAAAAATCTACAACGCAGCTATCCAGAAGTAATCAACACAACACACAAAAAGACATGCACATACATTAAAACTTATGCAACAAACCGATTTCCTTCAAATAACCTAAAATACAGCCTTCTTTAACCCGACTAAAAAGATCTTCTAAAGTAGCTGCTTGATCAATAGAATCTCTTACAATCTTGAAATCTATAAGTCGATCCGAGTATATTTTGTGGCATAGAATACGCCTTGGGGCTGGTTCTTTTTTAGTAAATAATCGTGAGTCAATCGAGTATGGCCAATTCTACATCGACTGATCATGGCTTGATCGAAACGTTACTGGCTACTCAGATGAATTTATGCTACAGTTTTTTGAACCTCGTGAGGTTTGTTATTATCCACAGCATCCCAGAAAGATTGAAACAGCTTTCTCGCATAAATACCGATAGAGGTTCTGAAATCGTTAAATGGGTTTCCAACAGGATCAACCTTATTATCTATGAATTCCTTAGCCATTTCATCAGCTGCAGTATTTCCTTTGATGCCAACGTGGCTATAGGTAACCAACAAAACACGTCAATCTGTTGATGAAATCTACGATCATATAATTGTAGAATGTTCAAAATGGTGGGGTGAGTTGAAGTTCCACTCTCAATCGCTTAAAGGCATGACAGTGAATTGGGTTGTGGTTGTGGTGGTATCTCTGTATACCTGGTATATAGATGTGGTAATCATGGTATCTTGGTGTACCTGGTAAGTGATTATTGATGGAAACATGCTCATACCCGACATGCTCTTCTCCACAGAATAAATGCCGCGGCCAGAATCACCCAAAGTCATGGTGTTGTCAAGTTATTGTGTTTGGAGTTTGTAGTTAGATATACGTCTAGAAATAAATGTATTCAGGTGTATATTAGCGTAATTCGTGTTAATTCTTTAACTCAGGGGAAACCACTCTAAATACCTGTTTAGATCTGTGTTGTAATACCACAGTTGGCTCCCATTGACTGATCTGTCAGAGTTGTTTCAGTGAATATGCCCTGAACTAGTCATGCGGTTCACACATGCGCAGACCAGTTCCTCAATTATGGAAGATGCCACACGCGTTTTGGTTAAATTTTTTCATGAAGTTTTAACTGATCAAAACGAAATCTCCCACCGACCCTCCCGAAGTTAAATTCTTGACTTTCGTGGTGGTGACTTTGTATCCTGGTGTATCTGGTAAGATCGGTTGATTTTGAAATGGTCGTGCTACTTATCTATTCTCTATCGTATGACGGGAATTTGCTGGGATTTCAGAACTTTATTCATTTCATTGTATAAGTTGTATTTGCTGAATATATATCATTCCCATTGTCGCGGCATGTGATTATTGGTTATTGATGTGTTCCAGTCTATTGGTTTGGTGGTTGCATATGCTGTATGTGAGCATGTTTATGAAGGGCCGTTCACGCCATAATTCGTCCAAAAGCTACACGTTAAACACAGAACGACGTGCTAAATTTCACAACGTAAACTTGATAACCAACCAATCATGATTCTGTATTTTCACCGCCGATATTCAAACTAATTTATTTTACGCGTCAAATAAAGAATTCCACCTTTAACGTGTAACTTTAGACGCAACGTAATTTACGTTCAACTTGACGACGTGTGACTACAAGTCCACATGATCTCTAACGCGTCACTTTAAACACAACGCAATATAAATGAGCTTTAGACGTTTCAGGGTTGTGTTAGCCAATTCTGTCCTCTGCTGGTAATTTAAACTGTTGTCATCTTTACGTTTGTCATGTACCGGAAACGTTATCGACGTTTCCGGTATTCATAACCAATCGTTCTCTCCCGCGGTAATCTTAAATCGTTCTTATTTTTCGTCCTAGTCCTACACCGGAAACATTGACTGTTCAGTCTACGTTGCAGTTTCAACCAATCAGATTAGCTCTCACTTCATGCTGCACACACCATCTTCACGGACTTTATCCAAACAGGTCTCTACCAGCGCAAACCATCTTCAGCGGATTTTTACAACGATCTTCACCAGCTGATATTACGGGTTTATGAGCAGTGGTATGTACCAATTTTAGCTTATTTTGCCAGAAAGATATAGCGCAGCGTACGCCTAAATGTGCGAGGATATATATTTCGTTCTTGTTTCAAAAGTGCGTTCTCTGATTATTTCATAATCAGGGACACCGATCGCCCCATCGACGATTCAGCGTTGAGAATGTGATCAAATTTTCCGATTTTCAATGTCTTGATTTGAATCCTGATAGAAAGGGGCTACTTTCTAATGAAATTTTTCCAAATTCAAGTCAAAATTCACATATACGACTAAAACTAAGCAAGTTTATGTTAGAATACAATTACAGCGATCTCTGACAAATATGTCTACAGGTTTGGTGCATTGAAAGTGTTGTACAAAGATCTACAAAGCATATGAACAGGTCTTGAACCAGAGATATACTGTGCGGATTTGTCTGACGCCAAATTGCACACGCACGCGCGAAACAGGAGTTTGGCCTTGCCATTGAGAGCTCGGTGAATTGCATACGGGTAATGACCTTCGTCCGCCTCAACAAATTATAACTGGTCATTTTCACACACAAGTCACTACATTCACACTTCGAACTAGCCTTGATATATTAGACCACATACATAAAATCCATGGTACAAATTTCATTGGTAATACTATAAACTGACGTTTTACGCAACTGAATTTAGAATACAGAAATGACAATTTAGTCCCCACAACAGAGAAAGAATAATTTAACCCTCAAAGAGAATCGAACCCACGATCCCTTCAATCCATGAAGTTGCTCTTACTGCCGTGAAAAACCAAAATGAAGCCTGGTCGGTGTTGCAATGTGCGCAATTGGTATGTCAATATGTCTGTGTGCGCTTCAAGAGGATTTTGCTGAAGTATTGAGCAAAAAAGACCTTTTTACGTTGTAAAATCTATCCGTGCACCCACGGGCGATTGACGGTACCGGTTGGTAAGTTGATGCATACAAGAAGGTTATCTCACATTGTACTATAGTGTACAATCGGGTGAGACAGAGAGTCCAATCTGTGTTCCCACAGATGGATATTTGAATTCTGACTGTACTGACAACCGGGTTCCCCCTGCGGAAGTACGACAAGTCAGCAGTCATTTGTGGTTGTGGTGGTAGAGAGAATTAAGGTTTAATGTCGCGTTCAGCAATATCTCCGCTATATAGCGACGATCAAACAAAATTGTAAGTATTCTATTGAAAAAATCTACAACCTAGCAATCCAGAAGTAATCAACACAACACACAAAAAGACATGCACATACATTACTTAAAATAACCTAAAATACAGCCTTCTTTAACCGGACTAAAAAGATCTTCTAAAGTAGCTGCTTGATAAATAGAATCTCTTACAATCTTGAAATCTATAAGTCGATCCGAGTATATTTTGTGGCATAGAATACGCCTTGGGGCTGGTTCTTTTTTAGTAAATAATCGTGAGTCAATCGAGTATGGCCAATTCTACATCGACTGATCATGGCTTGATCGAAACGTTACTAGCTACTCAGATGAATTTATGCTACAGTTTTTTTTAACTCATGAAGTTTGTTATTATCCACAGCATCCCAGAAAGATTCAAACAGCTTTCTCGCATAAATTACAACACATATATGGGAAGTGGGAAGAGGTGCCGACATACTGACTGCGTCACATGACTTCACAGAATAGTCCTGTGGTTAACCTATTCTAAAGCACATACCAAGAATCTAACGATTCGTGATATGTGTTGTATCTCAGGTACGCTTTTATTGTACCTGTTCATGTGGCAACTTGGGTGATATGACCACACGGCCCGTAGCACCGGCATAAGCGGTATTAGATACAAATCTAGAGAGCTATGATGGAAATGCTCTGACAACTCGTATACTGGTAATTGGTGAGCTGTTTCGCTGTGACAACTCGTACATTGGAGATTGGTGAGCTGTATCGTCGTCAGATGTAAATGACGGCATAGAGGGTCTGAAATCGTTATATGGGTTTCCAACAGGATCAACCTCATTATCTATGAATTCCTTAGTCATTTCATCAGCTGCAGTCTTTCCTTTGATGCCAACGTGGCTAGGTAACCAACAATACACGTCAATCTGTTGATGAAATCTACGATCATATAATTGTAGAATGTTCAAAATGGTGGGGTGAGTGGAAAAGGTTGAAACAGCTTTCTCCCATAAACACCGCTAGAGGATCTGAAAGCGTTATATCGGTTTCCAACAGGATCAGCCTCATTATCTATGAATTCCTTAGGCATTTCATCAGCTGCAGTATTCAACGTGGCTAGGTAAACCAACAAAACACGTCAATCTGTTGATGAAATCTACGATCATATAATTGTAGAATGTTCAAAATGGTAGGGTGAGTTGAAAAGGTTGAAACAGATTTCTCGCTTAAACACCGATAGAGGGTCTGAAATCGTTATATGGGTTTCCAACTGGATCAACCTCATTATCTATGAATTCCTTAGCCATTTCATCAGCTGCAGTATTTCCTTTGATGCCAACGTGGCTAGGTAACCAACAAAACACGTCAATCTGTTGATGAAATCTACGATCATATAATTGTAGAATGTTCAAAATGGTGAGGTGAGTTGAAGTTCCACTCTCAATCGCTTAAAGGCATGACAGTGAATCTGGTTGCGGTTGTGGTGGTATCTCTGTATACCTGGTATATAGATGTGGTAACCATGGTATCTTGGTGTACCTGGTAAGTGATTATTGATGGAAAATTGCTCATACCGACATGCTCTTCTCCACAGAATAAATGCCGCGGCCAGAATCACCCAAAGTCATGGTGTTGTCAAGTTATTGTGTTTGGGGTTTGTAGTTAGATATACGTCTAGAAATAAATGTATTCAGGTGTATATTAGCTTAATTCATGTTAATTCTTTAACTCAGGGGAAACCACTCTAAATACCTGTTTAGATTTGTTTTGTAATACCACATAGTTGTCTCCCATTCACTGATCTGTCAGAGTTGTTTCAGTGAATATGCCCTGAACTGGTCATGCGGTTCACACATGCGCAGACCAGTGCCTCCATTCTGGAAGATGCCACACGCGTTTTGGTTAAATTTGTTCATGAAGTTTTAACTGATCAAAAACGAAATCTCCCACCGACCCTCCCGAAGTTAAATTCTTGACTTTCTTGGTGGTGACTTTGTATTCTGGTTTATCTGGTAAGATCGGTTGATTTTGACATGGTCGTGCTACTTATCTATTCTCTATCGTATGGCGGGAATTTGTTGGGAAAATTCATTTCATTGTATAAGTTGTATTTGCTGAATATATATCATTGCCATTGTCGCGCATCTCCAGCGATCTGGGACCACGAAGCTTCCGGGACTTAGGCGGCACCTGGACCCTCGCCAGTTGTGCTGTGATAGTACCCCCCACCCCACGTATGTTCCCACGCCACTGATCATATAGCCATGTACTTGCATTAGCATCATCATCACACTAGATCTTCTTAGTTGCTCAAGTGTCCACATCTTGTATTTAGCCTGTACGTCAACATGAAAAGATAGGACCTGGACGTTCTGATTTTCGAGTAATTGTGGGGAGCTCTTGTCTGCTCTTGGGGGGGACCATAATATTTACACATTCAGTCTGGGGGGGACCAAACATTTTTGTGACCTACTGACCGGAATCCCCCCGTCCCACCTCCCCTGGTAAAAAATGAACCGTCCCTAATGTTCTGCCACGTGTCTGTTGTTCTGCCATACTGCGTACAAAACTTAACCACTGAGCCATGACGTGGACTCAATCAGGCAAGACAGGCCCGTATGCAGGATTATTGGCGGATTATTTTTTTTATAGAAGTTTGGCACTGATTGATGCAGTTTGGAACTAATACACACCCCCTCCCTTTACTTACGCTGTAGGTACCATTTTGCGGATTATTTGTCATCCTGGCTGGAATATTTTACTGGTTCTTGGTAAACCGCGAGGTTCGACCTACCTCTCCGCACCCACCTTTTGTAACAAATCTGTACAGCCAGTGGAAGAGGAATCTCGGTCAAAGAAATTTCAAACTCAGTTTAAGGGAGTAGAGGACGTTCCTTTCGCTGCTCTTATGGGGCTACAGCATGGTGATTTGTCGGATTTTTCAAAACAAGCTGAATTTCATAACAAAAGTACGCAGACATCTCAAAATGGAATAAAAATCAACAAAAGACACAACACAACCATTTATGCGTTCTACTGGTGGGTCGATAGTGTGATGGGACGGACCAAAAAATTGGCATTTTAAATTCAACGGTTGGAGGGTGCAAAGTGCTCCATAGGTTAAAAATTATTCCTCCGGAATACCCCCAAATTCACTCCTATTCACTTTCAACAAAAAGAAAACTTCTGAATGGCTAATAATTGGAACTTCAATAATATTCTCCACACCCACCCCGATTCCCCCCCCCCCACCCCCTCTTGGAAATAGGACTGAAAAGGCTCAGTTTATCTGTTATACCGCTAATATTTTCCAAGAAAGTATGGTGTCCCCCTGTTTTTATTACATATTTAACAAGCACTATATGTGTTTAGTATTATATAGCAAAATGGGGAAAATTTGACCTTGGGAAGTTTGATTTATTGAGCATCAAAGAAGAAAAAATCCAAATTTCCCTGTGTGTTCAGTGTTATGGCTTTTAAGTGGTATACATGTTTTTGGCTACCATATTTTTTTAACGAGTATGGTGACCCCCTATTTTTTTCCATGGATCATCTTCTCCTAACCTGATGAAAAAATCCTGAAATTTAAAAAAGAATTCAACCTCTAGAAATGAACGTCCTCTACTCCCTTAAGTGCATTTCCGTGGTAGCAACTGTACTTGCCACCAGTTAAATAATTTCGGACAGGATTTCCGGCCGAGTACATACAGCCGGAAGTGACATAATAAAATATTTCAAGCGGTATTTTTGGATAAAAAGAAAGTTCCAGAATTCATTTTCTGCGGAACCGTGGAGGGGACATAGTTAATATTTTTTAATTTCCCCTGAGATAATATCCCCCGAGGTATCTACGGGAAAATTCGCCATTGGTCAATTATCTCGGGGAAAAATAATTTACCCCGAGATAATTATCTAGGGGGAAATTTGGGATTGGTCTATTATCTCGGGGGAAATTAATTTTCCCCGAGATTATATTCCCCGAGATAATTATCTACGGGGAAATTCGCCATTGGTCAGTTATCTCGGGGGAAAATAATTTACCCCGAGATAATTGACCAATGAAAGAATACGCATGTATTCTGTATCATTCTATCAACCTTTTCTGTGCTGTATCGCGAAGGCGATGGATCGATCAGAGTGGCATTCAATAATTGGTTTATGTTTTGATCTGGGGTTGAAATATTCGGATAGATTTGCTGTTTTGGCACAGGAACATCGAATAATATTGAGTATTAGGCAGTTGAAGAGGATATGGAAACGTCTACAAGTGAGACGCCGACAACACGATAACATGGCTGATGAACTGTGGTACACTTAGAACCAGTTACGGACATCTGAGCATCTGCACTGATACCGCATGATAAATCTAAGATATCAAAGAGATCTAGCTATGGAGCATGTACGCTTGATCCTTCAACCACTGGACCCTGAAGGGGTGGCGATAGGACCTTCTGGACGAATACAGAGACGAGTTTACTTTTCCAAAGGACCCAATTTTATCCGGCATCTCCATGGGTACGACAAACCGAAGCCTTTTGGTTTTGAGTATCATTGGCTGTATATGTGTTTTGTAAAGAAATATCATCTGGCTGAATGTGTATATAACTAACAGCAATCCAAGGATTATTGCCTCATACTTCATGGAGGCAGTACAGAGAGTAGCTAAATAATATATAGCCCTCCCGAGTATGAGGGCTATAGGTCGGCCCCAGTCACCGCCAGCGAGGGTTTTAGATAATTTTATTACGAATCACCCACCTCTGAAACTTCCGTACATCTGATCTCTATCCCCTCCTGCGCACTATTTTAAAATCTTGCGCACTATTGTGAAATAGTGACGCATATATCGCCGTCTGCATTTTCCAGTCGAAAACTTCAACTCTCTACCCGCCATGTTGGTGACGTCACGCTATATGTGTATATGGGCCCATTCTCGTCTCGCGAGACTCCCTACTGCGAGAAAGAGTCTCACGTGTAAATGGGAGTCATCCCCCCAAAATTTGGGGGGTGAGTAGGCGGCGTATGATTTTCACCGTCTGTATCCGGCTTGTCATTGACCTGCTGACTCCGCCGAGTTAGAAGCGAATTGCTAAACATAACGTGGGCTATATAATTGGAAAATAACTCTTTCCGTTTCGGAGCATATCAATCGCGAACAAATTATTGTCGGTATGATATGGAAGCCGATAGCGGCCACTCGCGTTCTCGCTATCTCGCCCTGTAGATTTGGCCAGGCTTTATGGCGAAAATACGAGAATTAGGGGCGCGAATGGCCGATAGCGGCCATCAAAAAGGTCGCGGCACGATAACACGAGAACACGCGAACGATGCCATTAGCGAGTCGCGACCTACCATTCGCGTGTTCTCGTCTTCTCGCATACTCGCCTCAGGAAGGGTCGCGGCACGCGAACACGCGAACGCACGAATGGCCGATAGCGGCCATCAAATAGGTCGCGGCACGAAAACACGAGAACACGCGAATGATACCATTAGCGAGTCGCGACCTACCATTCGCGTGTTCTCGTCTTCTCGCATACTCGCCTCAGGATGGGCCGCGGCACGCGAACACGCGAACGCGCGAATGGCCGATAGCGGCCATCAAATAGGTCGCGGCACGATAACACGAGAACACGCGAATGATACCATTAGCGAGTCGCGACCTACCATTCGCGTGTTCTCGTCTTCTCGCATACTCGCCTCAGGATAGGTCGCGGCACGCGAACACGCGAACGCGCGAATGGCCGATAGCGGCCATCAAAAAGGTCGCGGCACGAAAACAAGAAAACACGCGAATGATGCCATTAGCGAGTCGCGACCTACCATTCGCGTGTTCTCGTCTTCTCGCATACTCGCCTCGGGATAGGTCGCGGCACGCGAACACGCGAACGCGCGAATGGCCGATAGCGGCCATCGAGAAGGTCGCAGCACAATAATATAAATCTGAATATAATTTAATACGAAACGAAATTTAGTATTTTTCCGTTTTACAAAATGAAATCCGATGATACAGTCAGGCGACAGACAAAGGGACAGTACTTCATTCAGAAGTTCAAATGTGAATTAAACATTTATTGATATATGAACTGTGGAACTGAACAATTAATTATTTTTTTTATGCATGTATCGACTGAAAAAGGAGAGGTCAAGCCTACCGAAATTTTAAAAAACGTGTAACCTGTTATATTTTGAAACTCCCAAAACTCTCAGATAATAAATATTCTTCTCGAAATTTGGTTTGAAAAACATCAGCAAGCATATAAAAATGAACGAAAATCAATAAAGAGATGGAAACTACATGGTCTTTGCTCTGTCTTGTTCCACTCTTGTTTATGTCAGCTCGCGCGTCGCCTCCAAAAATACGCATGAACACCCTTTCCCCCAAACATATCAGCAGAACGATCTCCCTTGATCAAATGGAGATCTGCAACCTTCCATTTGTCTGCAATGTGATGTTGAGAGTCAGAAAAGGCCGTTAGCTGTTCACATAGTGTTCACAGATAGAAAAGGTTGACAACTATCACCCCGAGAAAGTGATGAGTTTGGGCCATCACTCTTTTTTACGATCACTTTTAAAAACGATATACATCACATCTGAAGAGTGATGAGCAATGAGTGTAAATTTAGCTCATCACCTTTTAAAGGTGATGAGGCAAAATCATCACCCTTAAAAGATGATGACCATCATAACTCTTCATTGATGATCAGAACTGGCCATCACCTTTTTTTCTGGCTGTATTGGAGAATGAATGTTTCTGGTTCGAGACGTGGCACTGTGTCACAACCTATTGACCTACAGCTGTCCTAAAACGGGACTTTCCTGAAATAAATAACAATACGCAAAATAGGGTCTGAAAGCCAGAAACACGTTTGTTTTTTTTTGTTTTGTTTTTTCTTTTTTACATTTTTGGCCAAAGTGTAAGTGAAGCAAACCATTATAAATGCCTCTTGCTCTAGATGTCATTGTACCACGCCTCTGGGGGCCAACTTGGATACGGCACAAGCTGGGCCCGTAATCGTCCTAACCGATTGAAATTGTCAGTCCTAGGTCAAAAAGCAGATGCCAATATGGGGCTATGTTGGGGCATAAACTGCGATCGGGAGATATGTATGCGAATTAAATTCGAAATAAAAAATAAAATGCAGAGTTTTGAGCTAAACTGTATATTGTACTGCTAAACCGGTTTCGTCCATTTTATGGTCTTTTCAATAGCAATGATATATTTTTTTCCTATGTGAAGTTATATATATATACATATAGTTGCCTTGCTGTTGAACATGCTGAAACGCATTTTTTATACAAATTAGACACTGGAGACATATTTACAATATACTGGAGACGCCAAATCGTAAAACAGTTTGTTATAATCCGACAATGATATATACTACAGAACAAGAACTAAACAATTAGCTGCATTGCCCTGATGTTGAACATAAGATGACATGTCCGTTGAGTTAGTTTTTCCTGACACGTCCAGACTTGATAAATGCAGGGTTAGTTTTTACCGACAGTTGTCTGACATCTTCTTTTTCAGTCGATACATGCATAAAAGAAATAATTAATTGTTCAATTCCACAGTTCATATATCAATAAACGTATTATTAACAGTTTAATTCACATTTGAACTTCTGAATGAAGTACTGTTCCTTTCTCTGTCGCTTGACTGTTTCATCGGATTTCATTTTGTAAAACGGAAAAATACTAAATTTCGTTTCGTATTAAATTATATTCAGATTTTTATTATTGTGCCGCGACCTTCTTGATGGCCGCTATCGGCCAGTCGCGCGTTCGCGTGTTCGTGTGCCGCGACCTATCCCGAGGCGAGTATGCGAGAAGACGAGAACACGCGAATGGTAGGTCGCGACTCGCTAATGGCATCATTCGCGTGTTCTCGTGTTATCGTGCCGCGACCATTTTGATGGCCGCTATCGGCCATTCGCGCGTTCGCGTGTTCGCGTGTTCGCGTGCCGCGACCTATCCTGAGGCGAGTATGCGAGAAGACGAGAACACGCGAATGGTAGGTCGCGACTCGCTAATGGTATCATTCGCGTGTTCTCGTGTTATCGTGCCGCGACCTATTTGATGGCCGCTATCGGCCATTCGCGCGTTCGCGTGTTCGCGTGCCGCGACCCATCCTGAGGCGAGTATGCGAGAAGACGAGAACACGCGAATGGTAGGTCGCGACTCGCTAATGGCATCGTTCGCGTGTTCTCGTGTTATCGTGCCGCGACCTTTTTGATGGCCGCTATCGGCCATTCGCGCCCTTAATTCTCGTATTTTCGCCATAAAGCCTGGCCAAATCTACAGGGCGAGATAGCGAGAACGCGAGTGGCCGCTATCGGCTTCCATAGTATGAATACTTGGCCGTGAAAGCGAGTTATCTAATACAGGAAGTAGTTCGCGCAGTTCCGATCCATTCTCAAGGAGAGCCGTGTCTACCGCAAGACGGTACATCTTCGGAAAATTTATTACCTATGCCAGGTTCTTAGCGGGACATGTACTTGATCAGGGCAAGGCAGTTGCAGCATTTCTGTTCTTCATTCACTACATAGTACTGTTCACACGCCCTATGATATGTACTTTTGTTGCTATCATTATGCAAGTTTTGTTGTTAAAAAAATAAAACTGAACGTTGAACTTTATTTATGGCCTAGCCTACTCGTTTGAAGCAGCAGACATAAATTTAGCTGACCTAGATTCTACATTGAAGATCAACCATTGAAACGCGGAAAACAACGAATTACGTCAATTATACCGTATTTTCGCCTGCATGTTGTCTGATCGTACTATTCTTGTTTATCTGATGATGCTAAACAATAATGATCTTGTGATCTTTGGGTTAGGTCATAAATTTTCTGAAGATGTACCATTTTGCGTGTCTACCCGCGGCAGAATAGTCCCGGTCGAGCGAGTGATGTCATGCTGCCTCGCTTTGAGATTGGAGATCCAAAAATGTCACCAGTTTAGAGAGTCGCTTTGGTCTCCCGCGGGTAGACACGGCTCTTTACCCAGGAAATATTGGGTAAGACCCTCCAAACTTAATTTTTACAATTTAATGAGTTCCGAAAAGATTGGCTTGCAATGTAAGATTTCTTCTTTCATTTTACAAGGTTTCAAAACCATTCGTATTTCCTAACAATATTTCGTTTTGGCTGAATATAGTTTGATTTACACATAGCTATATATATTTTAGGGGTTGATCAGATTTGATGTTTCATCTCCCTTCTGTTTGATTGTTGGGGTTTATCTCCCTTCTATTGTTCTGATTGAAGCGCAGTACTGTATTGCTGACGGATATGTGGTTTGCTATTTTTGTATCTCTATGTCTTGTACAAGATTAAGAGAATAAACTTCAATTCAATTCAATTCTCTTTGAGAATGTATATGGGCCATTTGCAATTGAACATGGCGCGCGAAGTGAAAGTCGTCGACTGGAAAATTCAGACGGCGATATATTCGTTACTATTTCACAATAGTGCGCAAGATTTTAAAATAGTGCACAGAAGGGGATAGAGATTAGATGTACGGCAGTTTCAGAGGTGGGTGATTCGTAATAAAATTATCTAAAACCCTCGCTGGAGGTGACTGGGGCCGACCTATAGCCCTCATACTCGGGAGGGCTATATATTATTTAGCTATACAGAGAGAGGATGGCTGTCCAAGTGTCCTTAGAGTTGATTGTGGCACAGAAACTTCTGGGGTACGCGATTTGCAAATGCATCTGAGATTTAATGATATGCTATGACCAACAGAGCTTTCATAGATGGAACCAGCACCTCCAATCAGCGATTAGAATGCTGATGGGTTTTCTTGGGGAAACAGAACACTTACTGGAAGGAATTGTTCATAAGCTTGGACGAAATGGGCCGGAACTTCAATGGAGGCTTCCTGGACAAGAACTTAGTTCAGTTTTGCTATATATCCGTTATTCTTGTAAGTAAACAAGTTTTTATGGTCACCAAATATGTGAATCTCTCATACATTTAGTGTGGGAAAGCTAAAACCAGAGGTATCTCTATCTTAGATACAGTACCCATGGGAATGGACCGTGTTCATGGGAAATGGGACTGCATCTATTCAGCCAATCCGCAATAGCAACATCCTGTGTATACTGGCCAATCAGATAACTTGTTTACCACGACCAGAGCGACCGTGACAACAGATTCGAAAGCCCACAGTTGCCTGGCTTGTGGGATATTTTTGTGATAGACGAATATATACATTTTCAAAATTAATAAAGAAATTGAAGAAAAAATAATTATATTTTTTAATTGTCAAAATCTATTGGAAATATACGTATTAATCCACCATCAAATATTCCTCAAGCCAAACGCGGTCTGCTATGCAAGATGGTCAAGGTTTCGCCTTTGGCTAAAAAAGAAACCTTGATGTGGTGGAAAATTCCAGTTAACAAATTTACTCAAGGATAGTCTACGACGTACGGTATTTCGGCTAAACTATTAAATATGCAGTGGTTGAGATGATTATACAGTTGAGTTGACGTTCTATGCAGCGTGAATGAATTCATATACATATCAATGTCTTTTACTATTCCCTCACTGCCCCGGAATGTCAAAGGATATGTGACGTTTATATACGAAAAACTCCTTTGTGTGTGATGGTAAGAGAGCCGATTTTTTCCACTCCAAAATCTGCCATATAAGATTTTTCTTGAAGTTTACATACTGAAATGTCCCCTTCGGAAAAACTGAGATGTTCAGTAGCATAAAAACGGAGATCTGATTGATCAAAATGTACTCCCCGGCTTATTTTGGTATTTTGGGGCATTTTCATGAAGGGTTTTCTCCTGTAGCAAACATATGCCACCTCAAACCAAAGCCATTCGTGGTTCTTTCCAATAAACAAACTTCCTAATATATTGTGTGACAAAATTATTTTGATTTGAGATGTTATATTTTTGCTAAAAGAGAAAATCCTCACTGTAAATGCCTCACCAAATAAGGCCGAGGAGCACATTTTGAATAATCGTATCTCCATTTGTATACAACGGAGCATCGCATATTCGAGGCTGATATTTCAGTATGTAAACTTCTAGAAAAATCTCATTGGCAGGTTTTTGATTGAATAAAAAATTCAGCTTGATTACCATCACACACAAGGGAGTTATTCCCGTATTGTCCTCACATATTCTTTCCCAGAGATCATACAACGAACAGGGTGTTTGTAGTCCTGGAGCCAATTTTCAGAAGAGGCCTAACAAATGGTTTCGTGCAACACCCACTACACAGTTGGTTTGTCATTTCAGGCTGCTTGGGGGATGTCTGGAACATTCCTAGCCCTGATGTACAGTTGATTTCTGGCAGCAACAATAAATGGCGGCCTATTTTCTATCAGAGGGGTGGCGTATGAAGCACAAATCTGTAAAATCTGCAGAATTGTTTCTCTCAGCTCCCACAGCCACGATTTCTCGCCAGTTATTATTGACAGGAGACCGGCCTTTGCATTGCTGCTTAGCAAGTTCAATTTTATCTGCATAGAATGCTATATCATGAAATAGAACACAAAATTGCATGGAATGTTGTTTTTGTTTTCTGTTTCGAATGTAATTGTGCAATAATGTCTTTGAATGGACCACCAGGTTACCAATGCAGTTATAGCAGTTAATGTCATCCATCTACTATTCAAAAAAACAAACAGGGTTGACATTCCTCAAGTTAAACCAAAAATGAGGGCATTTCCCTTCCCCTACCCCCAAGTCACAAAAATCCAGTAATCTCACGAAAACTATCTCTCAAGGTCATCTGTCTACATATAATAATTACAGTCATGCACCCAATAGTAATACAGTGATGACAATGTTTTACAATGTCTGTGTAGATCTATCAACAATAAACAATCGTTTCTAAGAAGTTTAATTAGCCTGCCTATAAACTATCCAGTTCGAATGTAGCGAAATCATTAATCAGCATCATCATCATCATCGTCATCGTCCTCCGTGTCGCTTGATTGAACTTGATGGTCCAGTGGGACCTGCATATGGCGTATACTTATCTCGCTTAGTAGCATTTGCTAGATCCTGTGTTAAATGGGACGATTTTAATCAACGTCACAAAACATTGCTGCAGAAACTTATAAAACAGGGCTATTACACAAAGCGCCTCCGCTCAAAGTTTCTCAAATTTGGCGATACATATCGCATGCTGATAGCAAAATACGAACGTAGCGTGCAAGATCTATGGCGCTACGTTTCGTAACTTGTGTCTAATTCCGCTTAACCCGGGGTTAGGGGCCGTATGAACCCATGTACTTCAAGATCCTCATGGTACTCATATGAACAGTCACAATCAAAGCGTGACTGAGATACATCATTCTTTAGATGACGACTTTACAACGAATATTATGGATTAAGGATACTGATCATCGACACGGATTTGATATTTTTGGAACATCATGATGTCTTGCCGGCATCATTGAAAACTGTTGACCGCTTCTCTCTTGCAGGAAACAAGCCTATGTTCATGTATACTATGATTGTCTTTTTGGATTTGGTGCTAATACTGTTATATGGAATATGGAATAGGTCTTTGGATTATGGACGCGGATATTCTCTAATGGACGACGGCTGGATTATGAATGACGGACTAGACGCTTGTAATTTGTTTGGGTTTCTGCGGGAGTCGCCTCCCATGCAATTGCAGGCTTCTGTGCATGGCATCTTGTTGCTTTTGCGGGCACATATGTGACTGCGTACGTGACTGCCTTACCTCTACATGCTGTCAGCTCAACCAATCGAACTCGAGCAGGGTCTTTAGACATTAGTGTGGGTTGGAGGGTTCAATCCTTGGTGGCCCATCCATTACCATCTTACTCTGGTAACCATTGGTTAGCTAGCAGTGACGCCTTTCAGATAAAGGACTGGTAGTTATCTCGATGGATGTGCAGCCAGGTGCTGTCAGAAGTTGGTGGGAGGCATTCACTCTTCTGCCTTTTCTGGCGGAACATCCAATATATGACTTCGTCTGCTCTGACTTCGTCTGCTCCACTGAAGGCGCTCGTCGAATCACATTCTGTAAGAGCATGCAAGGATGGAAGTGCTTTGCATACTTCTGGACAAGTGACAGAGACTATTTCGTTGATTGGGATGTAGCGTAGCCTTTGCTTCACACAGGTGCCTGTATGCATTTCTTTCAGAACGATGGTGCCAAACAGCAACGAAAAAACTAGAACCAGTCGTGAAGCGGGATGAGGCAGATCCAAGGCTTCTGCATGCGCATAATGCTTCACATGACCACCCACGGGTGATCGTGCAGTCACCAGACACAGCCGTTGCTGTCATATGCATACATAGGTACACCAGAATGATGTGCCACAAAGATTGGTTTCATACCGGTGTGAAGAAAAGGCTACGCTACATCCCACTTCACGAAATAGTCTCTGCCATTGGTCCAGAAGTATGCAAAGCACTTCCATCCTTGCATGCTCTCACAGGATGTGATTCGACGAGTGCCTTCAGTGGTATCGGGAAGAAAACTGCCTTGAGGAAACTCCGGAAAGATGAAGGCCTAAAAAAGCGAGTGTTTCAGCTAGGAGATATCATCCCACCCACAGATGACACCATCCTTGGATGCAAGCGGTTTGTATGCTCCCTCTACACAACAGCTCGGGGGTCTGGTGACACAGCAGACGAAGTCAGATATTGGATGTTCTGTCAGAAAATGTAGAAGAGTGAATGCATCCCACCAACTTCTGACAGCACCGGGCTGCACATCCATCGAGCTAACTACCAGTCCTATATCTGGAAGGCGTCACTGCTCGCCAACCTTTGGTTTACCAGAGTCAGACGATAATGGATGGGCCACCAAGGATGGAACTCTCCAACCCACCCTAATGTCTAAAGACCCTGACCAGTTGGATTGGTTGAGCTGACAGCATGTAGGGGTAAGGCATCTGCATGCCAACGCATATGTGCAAAAGCAACGAGATGCCATGCACCATGGAGCCTACAAGAGAGTCTCTTGTAGGCTCCATGCATGCACAAAAGCTCGCAATTCCATCATAGGCGAGCCATGCAGAAACCCAAAACAAAGTTCAATCAAGCGACACGGAAGACGATGGTGCTGGTGACTATGATGATGATGATGATTAATGACATCTTGGTGATTTCGCTCCATTCGAACTGGATAGTTTATAGGCAGACTGAATAAACTCCTTAGAAACGACTGTTTAGTGTTGATAGATCCAGACAGACATTGTAAAAACATTGTCATCACTGTATTAATATTAAGTGTATGACTAATTATTATATGTAGACAGATGACCTTGAGAGGAAGTTTTCGTGAGATTACTGGACTTTTGTGACTTGGGGGTAGGGGAAGGGAAATACCCTCATTTTTGGTTTAACTCGAGGAATGTCAACTCTATTTGTTTTTTAAAATATTAGATAGATGACACTAACTCCTCTAACTGCACTGGCAACCAGATGGTCCATTCAAAGACATTATTGGACAATTACATTCGAAACAGATAACAAAAACAACATTCATTCAACTTTGTGTTATTTCATGACATATCATTATATATACATGTAGATAAAATTGAACTTGCTAAGCAGCAATGCAAAGACCTGTCTCCTGTCAATAACAACTGGCGATGAATAATGGTTATAGAAGCTGAGAAAAACAATTCTTCAGATTTTACAGATTTGTGCTTCATACGCCACTTCCCCTGATAGAAAATAGGCCGCCATTTATTGTTGCTGCCAAAAATCAACTGTACATCAGGGCTAGAAATGTTTCAGAGACATCCCCCAAGCAGCCTGAAGTGACAAACCAACTGTGTAGTGGGTGTTGCACGAAACCAGTTTGAGCCGGTCCTGGCTCCTGGACTATTGGTAATCAGTTTGCATTCTCTTGTCTTGTTTCAAGCTTTTGTCTAAACGTGGTATCCGTCATCCGTACTCAGACTAAGTTAGTAGTAGTAAAAGAGCCGATAAATGTCCGTTGACATCAGACCTTTGTGACGTCACTTCCGATTCCGATCACGTGATCGGAAGTGACATTTGACCCCTGCTCTCCATGTAATCCGATATTGTGCGCATGCGCATTGGTCAAAGGTCAGTCACGTGACCGGAACCGGAAATGTCACAAAGGTCAACGGACATTTATCGAATTTTTTACTACTACTTTCTCGTTGTTAATTTTTCTCTTGTTTAACTTCACTCTTCTTTTTTTTCAATCAGGATGCACTGGATACCCTGGCCGATGCATGGAACGAGCATACCATCCGTCTCTCCGAAAATCAACAGGTTCCAAGTGACAGGTCATCTATGATGTACCTGGTACCAGGTCTTTGCGGAGCAGAAAATCAGATCCATCCGGTCCATCAGAGCGAAAGTCATCTTTGCAATCGATACGTGGAATTCTGTTCCACAATCTCATGTGATGAAGATATCTATGATGTGTGCACTGATATTATGAGAAGGGACAGAATAGATCCATCCTCTAGAGCAAAAGAGATATTTGACGTAGACCTCCATCTTAGACGCTAAATCACCACAGCATTGCTGTGAACAATGAACATGTATATATATATATATGTAAGAGAAACGCGGCATAGACCTACAATCTACTGACAATCTGTGACAATGATGATGCTATGATGATGGTTTGATACAGAGAAGAATCAGACAAGCAACTACGAAATTCAAATAAAATTTATTTATTAAAATTCAGTATTTATGTTCAGTTTGACAACTTAAATCTATTATTCTGTTAAAATGTTTTTCGCTGTGCAAATTACACTATTGCGGACATGGGCCTCGTTAATTACATGTTGTGAAAAAGTATGCACATAAGGCTGGAACGAATAGTAGACTCGACAATTTACAAAAGAATAATAGTAAATACAAGATCGATCTTATCTATAAAACATGTGTATTTCGATAGTGTTATTTGCAACATAAGCAAAACTCCCACGTCTCTAACTACCGATTTATCACCGGACAGCGGCTAAACAAGCAGACAAACAATCAGAATAGATGCAGCATTTAGGTAGATGGAAGGTAGCATGTTAGGATAACTTGGAGAATACTGATATTTTCTAAGAAACAGTTTCTGCTATTATGCATGGTGGTGTAAATATCCGCGGTGATGCATGGTGGTGTAAATATCCGCGGGGATGACATTTGCGACGGTATATACGTCCGCCATATTGCCTTTCTACATAAATCGATGGTTGCTGTAAGAAATAAGTAGAGGGAAAATGAGAGGAGGGGGACTAATAATGCAAGGCTATTTGGATGCCATTTGATCTTTGTGGCGGGGTCAAAAGTTAATTAGTGCACTTCCGGAGGTGACTCCTGTCGACTTCCGGTGCGGTGATGAGGTGACTTCCGCCGTCCCCCGTCCCCAGTCACTCCAATTTAGCTATGGCCGCAAACGCCAGCATGACGTGCTTTTCGGGATCGCGAGATCCGGACATGAGGTGGACGTTTTTGGGTCTAGGGGGACGGTCCAAATGGGTCATACGTGAAGCGCTCGTGGTGTACAGCCCGTCTAGGATGTTTTTTGTGGAAGTATCGTCAATTTGCGAGTAGTAGAAAAAGGGCGTTTGGGGGATATCATTTTAAAGCGGAAGTATGCAGCTTTAGAGGTGTTCATGTGGTAGTAACAGAGAAAGGGGACATGCGCGGTCTGGCTATCTGGTAGTGTTATCTGTGTGTGTGTTTGTGTGAGTGAGCGAGTGCGTGACAGAGTTACGAGTGAGTGAATGAGTGAGTGAATGAATGAGTGAGTGAGCTATAACGCAACGAGTGACTGAGTGGTCGTATAAGATTGTAAATGAACCACCAGGGTCAGTCTCCGTGTCTGTTACAGTCGAGGTGCTGATGGGGCTGTCAACGGTGGTGGTGGTGTTGGTTATAGAGTTTACGGTGGTGGTGGCTTTGCTGAACGCCCGTCTTAACCCGCAAATGCTGGGAAGTGCGATCCCCTGTGTCTTCTATAGCTAGTTCCTTACGTCTAAAGTAGAGAGATGAGAGAACAACAACAACAAAGTTTGCGTGTTACACATTTTATTTCCCCTCCATCACAACACACTCCCGCGGGGGAATTAACGAGTCTGGAACTACTTTTTGCCGGCTGAGGCTTATCACCGCGGCGGAAGGGATCGCATCAGTGCGAAGGAATCTCACATGACCGGGAGATGACATTTGACCTCCGCAACGACCTGCCCCGATGGTCCAAGTTCAATTGAAATTTTTTTCTACTTTTATTACTACTGGGATGAGTCAAAATGAGCAGGAATTCAACCGATCAATCAAAATACACCATTAATCCACCATGTTCTATAATTTGTAAAGGGTGGCCCGTCATGTTTGATTACACGATTCTTGGGTTAATATCATGTTATCATTCTAGTCCCGCGAGACTCCTCACTACGGATAACCTTCCCCGTATGATTTCTGTGTCCTTCCGGCCAGTTCCCACTAACTAATTCCATGACAGCGCTAAGCTGCACAGATTAGTCTCTCTGTAATAGTACTAAACTACCCCACGTATATAACATCTGAGAGAAAACTGTGTGTAAAAACGCGAGAAACTTGGTGAACTATTTTTTAGCAATCAACTGTGAAACGAAGCAGTATGTGTTGTCTCTCTTGTCAAACGTTCACCTGTCTTTTATTAACAAACAGCAAAAGAGGTCATAATTATTTTAATTTCTGGGTTTTGAGAGAATAGATTTTTGAATAACTTCCTCCACTGCTGTTATATTTAGTAAGGTCCATCAACTGATGCAAAATGTATTCACTAATCCATTCAAATAATTAACACAGTCGCTGTTAATTTTGTTAATATCCCACTGATAAGATCACGCTTTATCGTCATGAGTATACAAGGAGATCAAGTTGTCAGAATTGGTAACATAACTACACCGTTCAAGTGTTTCCAATTTTGGATTGAATGTTGACTGTTAATAAAGCCGAAATATGTTCCTTGGGGCGATGATGTAAGAGGGATCCTCGCTGTCAAAATAGTGACATGGCTCCCATTTCACATGC
Source organism: Hanleya hanleyi (assembly GCA_036873755.1). Lineage (NCBI taxonomy): Eukaryota > Metazoa > Mollusca > Polyplacophora > Lepidopleurida > Hanleyidae > Hanleya > Hanleya hanleyi. The sequence goes on from JAVTVY010023545.1 coordinate 72,114, forward strand.
GAGTCGTGATCTCACTATCACGAAGGCATGGATCTCTGTTGAGAACGATCATTTTATACCAGTCGTTAAATATCTGTATACATATAAATATCATGTGATCAAACATGGCGGACTATCCTTTACAAAGTATAGTGACTTGATCAAAAATGGCGGATGAATGGTGTATTTTGATTGGTCGGTTAAATTAATGCTCAGTTTCCTCTGCCTCCTATTCCTCCTTCGGGACTCCCTTTTCCTTGCTGAAATATTTGCAAACATTTAGCTGCACAACAACAAATATCATATCATTAAATAACTCTGTTAAGGACTTCACATCTGTTCAAAGAAAATAAAAACTCGTACCAGTGTTGGATCCCTGAGACAGGCTCAAGAACGGGGCGGTTCTCAGACAGAATAAAATAAAAATATTCAAAGCTTCTTTGGTTCTATCGTCATCATCGTACTGCCCTTCACCTTCATCAATTGGCTTAAATTTCTTCGAACATGTACATAATAAAGTCACAAGCCTTCGTTTCCTAATCGAGCTGGACAACTAGTACTGTTTTTGATCCGATGCATTCTTTGCAACATCTTTAAGGGAAAAGAAAAGAAATCTTCCTCTCCTTTCTTAGACTTCACATCTGGGTAAATAGATGTGTTGCTAGTGGTAGATCATCCACACTGAAGTCGGTCTGCACCTCTAAGGGCCATATTCTTCCTCCAGTCGGACCTCTGAGCTGATGAAATGGGCTTGATTTCGCAACCGGAAGTGACGTCACAAAGTGCACTCAGAGGTCAAAGGTCAATAGGACCCCCATATCCACTTTCTATACTACTGACGAGGTTGCTTGTTTTCTGTTCTTTTTCGTTCATCCATTTTTCTTCTAATGTTTATCAGTGTCAGCCAGAGGGGGGACCAGGTGGTCTGTTTATGAAAATATACAATACAGACAATAATAAAGGAATTATGCTTAATTATATCTGAATAAACGTTCAAGAACCATTAATATAGTGTATAACCTGGATCCAGCAGATCAAAGTGATGATCCCACTTGCAACATTTAGATGAAGTTTGGTTACATTCCTGACTATGATTAATTTTATGCCCACTTTTCATCGGGCGCAATTAATCCTATAAAACAAATACAGAGTCAGCAATGCTGACGAGCAGTAGGGGAGGGATCGCATATTTCTCCTCACACCGAAACAGATGTAGACAACAAAACCCCCCATACCTGTGTGCAGATAATCGAATCGAAGGTTTTGCTAATTATCGTAAGTGATGACAGAACCACGTTGACTGTTAATATCACGAATACACCTTCTGCACGCTACATGACTAATCCCAATTTCGGGGGAACATGTGATGGAAGGTCTAATTTCATTATGGGAACCCATAACTCTTCCGCGCATATAATCAGTCTTGGCTCTTAAATATTTTTCATACCAGCGTAGCTTATTGCTTTATTTGTGGTAGCTGACGGTCTCATCCTGTAACTTTTGCAGCAGGCTTTCTGGAAGTCCTCTCAAAAATCAGATAGTCCATACTTTATCCTCGAATTCAGCTGAAACCAGACAAATTAAAGCGGCCATTAAAATGATGTAGCAAACGAGGAATGCCTTAATTGAGAGTAGGGCATTGCAGAGGGATCAAGCAAAGTCGTGATTAAAGATAGTAACCATACTGGCGAAATTAGATTTATTTCACAGTCGCTTGTTATAGTTATATATTGATAGCACCCTGGGGATCAGGGATTTGCTATTACAACGGTAACATGCTCCTGTGGTCCATTGACCTCGAACACTGATAACAACGTCTTGTTGTTTCTGTCGGCGTCGTTCATTTTTATTCGATACTCTGAAGTGTAATATCGAATTCGTCCAATGCATGGATCTTACTTACATTATTCCTTTCAAAGATGAAAGCACTGAACACTGTATTCTGATTGGTCAATTATTTCGGGGTAAATTTCCCTCTAGATAATTATCTCGGGGAAAATTAATTTTCCCTGGGATAATTCTTCCCGAGATGATTGACCAATCGCGAATTTCCCCCCAGATAATTATCTCGGGGTAAATTATTCTCCCCCCGAGATAATTGACCAATGGCGAATTTCCCCCTAGATATTATCTCGGGGAAAATTAAAAAAATATTAACTATGTCCCCTCCACGGTTCCGTAATTTTCCCAGCTGAAATGAGTAAGCATACGAAAAGTAGTTCGCCCATGTGCAAACTGAGTGAGTTTTTCGGAGGGAGTGAAGCCGAATCGGTAAATGGTAAATATCAGCTTTCGCTATTGAGGGTAGGACTAAGTGGAGTGAGCCTGTGTGATGCGCTGTTGGTAGGTGCGCTGTTGGTAGGTTGTACATGTACGTGTACTATTTCTGATTTGTATGTGTTTTAGCTGGATTGAAAGAAAGCAAGCGGACTACACTTCCAAATGGACTACTTTATATTTTACATCCGTCTTGATATACAATTATTTGCAAGATAACATAGCAAGCACCAGATCCAGACATTCATTAGGCGGTCATCGTCCATCAATAATTCAAGGTTCCGTTCTATTGGACAGTTTAGAAACTCAGATGCTGGATCTTGCACGAGTGATTCGCCTTTGATATTTCAACTCGCCACTCGGAATTGGTACAAAATCGCAAGGGGCAAATACAAGCGCTCGGTCGCCTCATCTTCCAGCTTCTCTTTTACTATTATCTAATATGCTGTATTAATTGCACGATCCCAAGTATTGATTATGAGCTGATGTGACTGAGTTGCTTGGAGCCTTCACATTTTCTGCTGACGATGTGGCGCCGTACTCTTAAGTTTCTCTCATCAGGATGAAAAGTAACTAATTACGGCCCTCAGTTTCTTTCTTTCGGAGCTCCTTAGTCCTCCATACTCTTATGATATATGTGTCTAACATATACTGTCGAATTTCTCTCATTTCCATCAATATTATTTCAACGAGGTGAATTCAAAGAACGTTTAACTATCTGTTGCTCAACAATTCATCATATGTTCTTTGTGAAATTTCACAATCCTAGCTGCAAAGGATCATCGGCGAATTCAAATTGGCGGCCCACACATTGTCACGAAGTAGCTACACAAATTGGTCACAATGGGAGAGAGACAATTAATAATTCAGCTATATGGCGACGATCAAACAAAACTCCAAGCATTCCAACAAAAACAAGTCAACAACCCAGCCATCCAGAAGTAACCAACACAACACACCAAAACACAGGCACATACACTAAAACTTATGCAACAAACCGATTTCTTTCAAATAACCTAAAATACAGCCTTCATCAGCTCGACTAAAAAAAATCTTCTAAAGTAGCTGCTTGATAAAAAGAATCTGTTACAATGTTAAAATGTCGTAATTGTTACTTTGTTATGCGTTATCGTTACCATAGTTACATTATTACATACTGTATGAAATTTGATCAAAATAAGAGGAATACGATTTGCATTATATTGAAACCCTTTCGTTAGGATCGTGTCTTGTCTAACGGTCACATAGTTCATCATTATCCATCAGATGACTAGATAGGGCTATTATATCATCGCACTACGATATCTGTATGAAATACCAGTGAAGTCGGAGCTAGGGGCCGTGTGATCATGCCCTTCATGATGTTCGCATGAAGAGACCCCCAAAACACTTGGCTGTTATACAAATCACTGCATGGGATCAGTATGGATTCTTTAGAGCCGCACACGTAAGAGTACTAAATAAGAACTTGACTTCTATTAAAATCCCTCCATAGTACCGTTTCTTCTACACGTATCTAACGGTCTTATAGTTTATCATATTTCATGAGATGACTGGGTATTACATCATCGGTCTTCAATATCCGTATATACTACCGCTCATTCCGGTACCATGTGCCATTTCAAGATGTCCACATGCACAATATTGGCTGCACTGGGATAAACATCTCAGGGATGAGTTCGGATTCTTGTGATGTTATCAGAAACGTGCAGTCAGTATAGTATATATGCTTGTGGAGTCATTGGACTTCTCGTCGGGCATGCCCTCAGTAGTATGCAAAGGGCAAGAAGAACTAATAGCGCCTCACTGCGCATGCGCAGAACCTGGGATGACGTCACAATGGGGCGTGTGCGCATGCGTGAGTTTGATGTGAGTGGGTGGGTTCAAAATGGCGGCACTTTATATTTTCTCCCGACCCCAGAAAGTCCGCCATTTTGAACCCACCCACTCACCCCGTGCACTGATTGACCTGGTATGTGAGTGGGTGGGTTCAAAATGGCGGCTTATTGAAAGTCCGCCATTTTGAACCCACCCACTCACCCGTGCACTGATTGACCTGGTATGTGAGTGGGTGGGTTCAAAATGGCGGCTTATTGAAAGTCCGCCATTTTGAACCCACCCACTCACCCCGTGCACTGATTGACCTGGTATGTGAGTGGGTGGGTTCAAAATGGCGGCTTATGGTGTTGTGTGTGTAAAATAAGGTGCCGCCATTTTGAACCCACCCACTCACCGGTGTCAGTCAGTGTGTGAGTGGGTGGGTTCAAAATGGCGGCTTGGTTTTACGGGTCTGGGAGGTGAGTATCCGCCATTTTGAACCCACCCACTCATCAATTGACGTGGGTGGGTTCAAAATGGCGGCTTGGTTTTAAGGGGGTGGGAGGTGAGTATCCACCATTTTGAACCCACCCACGTGAAAAAAACGTATAAAAGCAGTCGATATATATCAATTTTATTTCCAATGTACCTGGTGTTTTAACATGGATAAATAGATGGTAGTGTGGCGAAAATTTAAAATTATTACCTACTCAGTACATATTATGGTTAATTTTAAAATTAGTTCGATTTGCAGAATGTAAACAAACACCCACATTCTGAAGCCTCACTAACACAGCCCGCTTTGTTTATTTTTGGTGTTTTATCGTCTGCCGGTAATTCGCCATTTTGAACCCACCCACTCACCCCGTGCACTGATTGACCTGGTATGTGAGTGGGTGGGTTCAAAATGGCGGCTTATGGTGTTGTGTGTGTAAAATAAGGTGCCGCCATTTTGAACCCACCCACTCACCGGTGTCAGTCAGTGTGTGAGTGGGTGGGTTCAAAATGGCGGCTTGGTTTTACGGGTCTGGGAGGTGAGTATCCGCCATTTTGAACCCACCCACTCATCAATTGACGTGGGTGGGTTCAAAATGGCGGCTTGGTTTTAAGGGGGTGGGAGGTGAGTATCCACCATTTTGAACCCACCCACGTGAAAAAAACGTATAAAAGCAGTCGATATATATCAATTTTATTTCCAATGTACCTGGTGTTTTAACATGGATAAATAGATGGTAGTGTGGAGAAAATTTAAATTATTACCTACTCAGTACATATTATGGTTAATTTTAAAATTAGTTCGATTTGCAGAATGTAAACAAACACCCACATTCTGAAGCCTCACTAACACAGCCCGCTTTGTTTATTTTTGGTGTTTTATCGTCTGCCGGTAATTTTGACATCGTTTTGGCAAGACATTTCAAGACCCCCCTACGGACATTTTTTGTAAGTTTAACCCATTTATAAATTTTCTACGGAAAATTCCTGTAGGAAATAGGAAGTACATATATAGGAGAACATTGTCCTGACGTAAGAAGTTTGTACGTTTCATATTTACGGAAAAATAGATTTTTATATTTGAGTCGGCTTTTCGCGCACACCATAGCAGCCTAGATACTAAAACAACTGTCAACTTCGTTTTAGTGCGTCACAAAAAGTGCGCGAATGAACTATTTCTAAATAATTTCATGACGAATTCTCCTAAGGTTAGAAAGTACAGATATTTTATGATTTAGTCCTGAAGTATCAGCTCGTAAGATGTTCTAATTGTTGAGATATTAATTTGTGAAGTTTGACAATTTTCTGTCTTCGAGCTTCGGACGGCCGCCATATTGGTCATATTTGTTCAGCCGAGTGTTAGTTTGTCGTGATAGACAATCGATAATTAATCATATTTAGAGATATATTTCTCAAGACAACCTTGCATCCAATGAAAATATAAGTGTTAAGGCTTACCTTGCTAGCCAGATTGCTGCCTAAGAGGTGTTATTTTTCAATAAAGCGGCATCTGTTCCCGCCGATGCGATGTAAAGCCAACAAAGTTATCGCTGATCATAAAGGCTGCGTTCATCTCACCAGAACTGTATACACTTCGAAATCTGTGAAAGAATATCAATTTTCACGTTTCCTGTCTGATATCACACAAATTGATGCGTCCGCTCGAACACAGCACACTCCCTCGATTACAGTCTACGTGTGACATGCAGGCGATGCATGATGCAGATCACATTATTCATCTCAGCGGACACCGAAAGGAACAAAGTTCCGTTATAAACTGCGACAGAGAATGTTCCCCAGCTCAGAAAACAACACAATGATCAGTGAAATCGTCCTCCGTATGCAGGACGCTAACAAAACGCTAACAAAATGGTTGCTCAAGACCAAAATTTGCCCGGATAATAACGTCGTTCAAACCACAGCGCCATCTATACGCTTTGGTGCAAGGGAGACAACTCGGACTAGACCAATTCCCAAGCGAAGATCATGTCCGCTATATTTGGCCTGTATGGGTATAGGGGTGATCGGGTTTTTTTATGGCTTTTACTATGAGCTATGAGGTTGATCATGTAGAATACGATGGAAAAAAATTTGAAAGTACCGCGTAGGCTTGTATATAGATCCATATAGACCCATATACACTCATATACTGGGATATTAGTATGTATCAATCCATACGGGTGGACATGTTGGAGTCTAGGTGGAGCACTAGTGGCCCGATGGGGTAGAGTGAGGTCTTATTTTAAAGCTCTCGAGGAAATAAATAAATAAATAATAAAAAAATCATAAAAAAATCGGCGAGTAGTAGACGAAGGGAAAATTGGCAAGTACTGACCATGCCCCAGACTACTTCATATGCATATCACGGCCTTAAGGCCTATGTAAGATGTAATCTACTTCACAGTTTAGTAGTATAAAAAGCGCAAGTCCTATTGACCGTGCCCCTTCCAAAGAAATAAAATCGGCTCTATTTTACAGGAGTATATACGCAGGTGACGTGGGTTGTCACGTCACTTCCGGGTTTTCACTTTCGAACCCAGAAGAGTTCCAATTTTTTCCCTTAGACGTCCGTATGTTCATCCTCCAAACCCACAAGAGTTCCAATGTTCAACCGCCGGGGTGTTTTCCCGCCCCGCCCCAGCGCCCCGCAGCGCGCGCGCGCGCGCGTCATCCCGCGTCATCCCCGGCAGTGCGCGCGCGCGGACGCGGGTCAAAAGGTCAAAGGGTCACCTCCAGGTCAGACGGTCCAATGTCCAATGAGACAATGTTGCGGTATCGCTATAGTCAGAGCTTGAGCACAAAAAAAAGGGGATTCTAGATGAACCTGGGAAAGATGGGCAGTTCCATTTGGACCAATCAGCGGTCGAGAAAAAGAGCCAATCAGCGGTCGAGAAAAAGAACCAATCAGCGATCGAACAATCAGCCAATCGAATTGGGGTACTCACGGTGTGCTTTCGCTGACGTCCGCGCCTACATCTGGGTTCTTGTATACCCGGGTAATGTTTTTCTGGACATGGATGGGTTACCTTTGGCTCCATTCTAGGCCACTGATTGGCTAATACGGTGTTCAAAGCCACTTTCATGCATTATGCTCATAGAACTTATAGTCATAATCTATACGTGTTGGACGAGTCTCTTCACTCACCGTATACACGTACCTCAATGAAATGCCCGCTCCAAACCTAGACCAAAGACACGTACTTGGTCTGTAGGCTGATTTCATTGGCTCTCTATTTTTACTATAGTGCTGTTGCCTTCTAACCTTGATGGGTTACCTAGAACTTATAGTCATCATCTATACGTGTTGGACGAGTCTTTTCACTCGCCGTATACACGTACCTCAATGAAATGCCCGCTCCAAACCTAGACCAAAGACACGTACTTGGTCTGTAGGCTGATTTCATTGGCTCTCTATTTTTACTATAGTGCTCTTGCATTCTAACCTTGATGGGTTACATTTTGGCCCCATCCTACACCACTGATTTCAGTTTGACTGAATCTCCACATTGGGCATTGATGCATTAGGAATAAAACACACAAGACAGGGGTTTTTGGTGAGATCTCATTTTTTTTTTTTTTTTTTATTCAGTGAACAACGTGAGAACAACCACGTGAAAACTCAAGCCCAGAACAAGGGGCTTGTCATTAACTGAAGCCCAGAACAAGGGGCTTGTACATTAACTGAAGCCCAGAACAAGGGGCTTGTACATTGAAGCCCAGAACAAGGGGCTTGTCATTAACTTAAGCCCAGAACGGGGCTTGTACATTGAAATGATGGGCGGCCCAGTCATAGACGAGTACATCGCGGTCCTCGGCCTGGGGGTACTCGTCAAACATCTGTACGATGGTAGATAAGGGTCTTCCACGGCATCGATGGTACAGGTAAAACAAGCAATATTGTCCGCACACGCCATTGGTCAGGCTTTGCAACGTTTGACTGTTCCAACACCACGTCTCTGTGCCTTGATCCATGAAGTCTGTTAAATCGGGATGGAGGGGTGGCAGACCGTACGGGTCAAAGTATTCCCCCTGCTGTTCTGTCAAGTACACGGCCACCCAGTGTTCACCGGGTCGATCCATCGGGTCCGTGTTGAGAACGTAAGCAGCCGGATACATACGGTCTAATGGAAACACATCTCGGGCGAACACCCCTTGAAAGACCCTACGTGTCTCTGGGTCATTCTCCAGCACGGTGGTTATCTGGTCTGTATCCATGTTAGGTGGAGAAGTCACACAGGACGTTGCGCGCCTTGTCCACTTGAATGATGTTGTCAAACTCGGCGTAGCAGATCACATTGACGGTGGTCGCCAGGGCTCGTGCAAAGTGGATTTCCAGCCGTAAGTTGCCTTGCTTGGCCAGGGCCAGCTGATGGTCGTTCTCTAAGGTGGGGATCAGATCGAAACAGAACAACGTGTATCCGTTCGCGTAGTCCTCCCGACTGATCATATTCCCTTCGTCCTGGTTGATTTGACCGGTGGCTGTAAACAGGCTCTGATAGGCTCGAATGAAATTCCTCCGCCCAAAGTTCGGGGTTAAGGCCGTGGCTGGCACCTGTTGTCCATCCACATGCAGGGCCACAAAATTGATGCCGAAATGTTTAAAGTCAAACGGATTCTCTGGGTAGGTTCCGCTGAAACTGGTATTTTCCACACAGGCCAGGATCAATCGCTTGGGTAGTTCCCCCAGGAACAGGTTTTCTTTGTTGGCGCCCATATTTCCAGCAGGCACAGAGAACACTTTGGTTTGCACACGTCGGATAGGGTACTGGGCTGGTTTTGTTTCCAAGGCTTTCATGTGTCCCAATTGAACGGCTGGATTCGGTTTCACTTTTCGGACATATAGGACTGCGTCTTGGATGACAATCTTATAGTCCGCTGCATGCCCCTCTACGTTAGTGGCCATCAAGGCGAAGGTCGGAGGCGCCCGTATCAGTCGGATTTTGATGGGGATCTTGTTCAAGAGGTACCGGTCTTGCATGAACATGTCTGCATGCAGTCGACCCATCATATCCACCGAGGCACTGTTCGCAGTGAAAGCCTTCCGTTTGTTATATCCCCCATTGTCCACCGTGTCCATGTGCTCGGCCGTGTCCCTGTAGAATAAAGCGGTTGTCAGCTGAGATTTTTTAGCCTCTCGGCCATACGACAACAGTGTCTCGATGTAGGCTCGATAGGGGTACGTGTTGGTGGAATCACTGATGAGTTTGTCGCTGAGAAAAATATCCACCTGCTGAAACATCGAGTGCAGCCAGAGATTCGTCGGCCCACCGTTGCTTGGTCAGCGATTCTGGTGCCAGCTCCATTGACCACCTTGGCTTTCACATACAAGTAGGTATGGGCTAAATCCACATAGGCCGTATCCGCATTACTGATGGTGAACTCGATGGGCCCGGTTTCGTTGATGCTGGAGAGCGGGAGATGCTCCACCCATAATCCTTGTTCGACACTGGTTTGTGTGGGCGGCACGGTCCACAAATCAAATTCACTGTTGGTGGAGGGGCAGGACTCGGCGTGGATTAAGGACATGTTTTAAGAAAAGATATCCTTTGTCTTCTTCGATGTGCGTCGTCGCTGGATCGGTCGTCGACTGGTGCGTGGTCTCGGTGGGGCAGCTCTTTTATTCCCAACGGTGCGTTGTGCTTTGGCCACCAAGACGCCTCCCGCTTCTTTGGCCCGCCGTTTCAAGGATTCTTTGGGTGCCGTACCCCCCAAGACATCACCGGCCACTTGCAGTCCACTGCGTACCGCTTGTTTGCCCATTGCTTTCACCCCACGCGTCACCAAGGGCAGGAACGTTTTCACAATGCTGCCGAGTATGTTCCCCAGTCCATGTCCTCGTTGCATGCGTGCACCGCTAAAGACCGGAAAGCCACCCCCGGCCTGTTGGGCATAATAGTCGGCATAGCTGCGTGCATCGCACTCGTAAGGTACTTTCATTATGCAAAGTGGGGAGCACGTGCTTGTCGAAAATGAAGTGTCAGCACCACTTTTCCTCGTTCGAATGCCACCGGTCGTCCCGTGTCATCTCTTATATCCACCGTGATCGTGTTGATATCGGTATGTCGTACGGGCAGGTACATTATATGGTTGAAACTGTGGGTGACTTGATCGCCATACGTCTTTTTAATGGGGACCACCCGTAACAGAGGTGTGTTGATATCGCCCACGATGTGGTTGTCCACCACGTCCGAGTAGACGTAGAGTCCGTACATACCCGACTTCATATCCATCGGCATCTCGCCATGGTGTTGGGTGGGACCAGCGAACGTCTGTAGATCGAAACCCAGCATTTGCTGTAGTGTAGGACTGAGTTTCACATTCACGGTATCGGTGAGGGTAAGCTGTGCCTTGTCGTTGTGTACGTTGACATCGAAGAACACGTTTTTCTTGAAGCGCAAGGCTATCAGGCGTGTTGCACTATCCGTCACCCCCCGTAGCGCCTTATCATGCATCAGTCTTGACAGCCCACCCATGAACTCTTTGGGGGTATCGTATTGGCCTTCGGGCAGGGTGAGTCGGGTGTTTTTGCCTTCGTAGGTCACCTCGTACCACACTTCATTGGCTCGCACGTTGTACCACGAGTAAGGGTATTGGATATCCACGAGGGCACATTCCCAGCGGCCAGGTAAATGTAACGGTTGTGGTAACTGGGTGACGTACTTGGCCACGGTGTTGTCAGGAAACACATCCAGCGAACTGTTACTGGGTAGGGTCAGGTAAAACATGGCGACTGAGCTGTCCTGCTGCTGCTGTTGGTTTTAATAGGTCTTCCAGGCCTTGGGCGGTTGTGTGCGTCGTCGTGTTCGTCGCGTTGACTTGCTACGTGTCACGTCTCTGGAGATGTGGGGTGTCTTGATCAAGGGTGTTTTTTTATAGGCGCGAAAAGAAGGTGCCCGTTGTGGTGGTGTTTTGGGGGGTGACTCCGGTTCCCATTCGGATTCCCAAGAAGGTAGTGGGCCACTCGGCGATTGCTGGGTTTGCTGCATAAAGGCCCAGCGGTGGGGGTTCCCCACCAATTCCTGTGGTACATGCATGTCTTTCAAGCCTTGAGCGAAGACCTCCCATCCTCGAGGATCCGTGTGCGATCTGCGTTTACGCATCAGGTCATTCACTAAATCCGTCATGTGGGTGCCGGGGACCACCTGATTCTGTACGAGGAGTTCGCCTTTATCATTCCAAGTCATGTTAGGATTCTGTTTCATCCGTTGTAATACCAGGCCAGCTTGTTTCTTGAACGAGGCAGGTACACTCTTCAGCACTTCGTCTTCCACCCACTGTGGGGCTGTGGAGGCTACCTGACCCGGCTGTTGGAGCGGTGCTGAGGTCAGCGGTCTGTCACGTGGTGGTGGTGGTGGTGGTGGTGGTGGTGCTGTTGCTGGGGTAGACAGCATGAACGTCATGTACCGTTGAAGCGTCTCATTGTACCGTTGTACTTTCTCACTGTCGCTTAACCCCGGTCTCTGTAAGATCTGTTGCATCTCTCCATCGAGGCTGTTTATGGTCTTCACCGTAGGTGGGACAGGGTAGGGTGATTGGAGGTTTTGCAGGAACCGTGGTTCGACGAGGACCATTTTTTTCGTGTGGCTCATTGTCGGCCGAAGAGTCCACCCAATACTGGACCCAACACGGAAGCGGCCAACGGTGCTAAGATGGCCCCGAGAAAGCCGCCTTTCTGTAACACCTTTTTCTTTTGTGTTTGAGGGACCCGCTTGTGGACTAGGGTTCGGAGACCTGTCTTATGCTTGGCCAACTTGGTCTTCTGAGCCGGAGTCAGTGGAACGTTTCCTTTTAACAGGTTGTACCCGATCTCGCACAGACAGCGTACAAGGTCGGGGTCCGCACCGCGTACAATGGTTCGGACCAACTCGGGTGGGGCCGTCTTCAATACACGGAGCGTGGGAGCGTGCTTCCGTACTCGCGCAGACATCATGTACAACTAATGCTAGAACCCACAACGCTGCCCTTTTTATCCACCTCACAGACAAAGTCAACCCTGCTGTGGTATTCATTCTTTTTATTATTCCCCATCATCAAACACACAGACCCCAGCTGGAGGCGCCACTGTGGATGTGTTTACATTATTTTTGCATGTACACGTGGTGGGTCTCTCCGGGAAATATGTCGGTCCGTAGTCGAAGGTGGTCGGGGGTGGCTTGCTTGAGGTCGAAGAGCATATACCCGTGCTGAGGGGTTGTGGCATCTTTGAAGGCTTCCAACGCAAACGGTGTGCGGCCGGGAAACATCTGTCTCGCCAGGTGCAGCAGTTGAGTGGTATCTCTCGGGTTTTTGAAGACCACCAGGTAGTAGGCATTTAAGCTGATATTCCGATGTTCTTTGTTTTTACTGAACAGATTCTGCACAATGTAGATGATGCTGAGCCGTCGATGATGGCTGCCTTT